>JACXGJ010003597.1:0-52394 GCA_016801105.1 Esox niger
ACAGAAAGGATAGAACACTACAGAGGAACACAGAAAGGATAGAACACTACAGAGGAACACAGAAAGGATAGAACACTACAGAGGAACACAGAAAGGATAGAACACTACAGAGGAACACAGAAAGGATAGAACACTACAGAGGAACACAGAAAGGATAGAACACTACAGAGGAACACAGAAAGGATAGAACACTACAGAAGAACACAGAAAGGATAGAACACTACAGAGGAACACAGAAAGGATAGAATACTACAGAGGAAGAGTCGGTGGCCATGTGCAGACAGGTGCACTAGTCATCTCAGCTCAACCCTCAGGTACCCAGAGACTGTGTTGTCCAACATGGAGCGGAACAGAAAATAGCATCTGTCCTTTGTTGTTAACTGAATTAACTGGAAAAAAGAACAAGCGATAACGACTCGGTTCATGTTCTAATGTGGAACCATCAACCTGTGACAAAAATACCCTCTTGGCTGAAAAAGACACCACTGCTGAAGGCAGATGTCTCCGCGTCATGACAGTTGTATTGTATTTCTATAGGTTGGTCTGCTGCAGAGGTGTAGGTAGCCTACTGTAACTGGATCCTTACAGTGACATTGCAAAGGTCTGTCCTTAGCAGCGCTAGCCTGATGGTGAGTGCAGATTTCCTTAGGCTAGCTTGTGCTTTTCTGTCTGGTTTATCCCCGAGCTGTGTCAACTACGTGTTATGTACAGGTTGTGTGTGGGTATGAGTGTGTGTTTGTGAGCATGTGAACTCCATAAAACAGAGGATGACACATGAATGACTCAGGATTTCATTTAAAAATAAATCTGATTAATTAAGATGAAATTAGATTCACAGATGTCTGCAAAAAGAATATGTCAGTGTGCCAGTTATGATATGTATTTCATATAGATATATATGACGTGTGTATGTATAAAGTTGGGCTCAATAGTGTGCATACCCTTGGAGAATTGGTAATATATGTATCATTTGTACAAAAAACATGAGTGAGGAGGCTAAAGACATGTATTTTACAGTAGGTCATAACAGAATGGCATAATCGTAAAACAAAACATGGGAAGAAAGAAAATAAATGAACTGACCCCTGTTCAGAATTCTGCATACCCTTAGTTCATAATACTATGTATTACCCCCTTTAGCATCAATGACAGCATGCAGTCTTTTGTAATAGTTGTCTCTGAGGCCCTGAATTCTTGCAGGTCCTATAGCTGCCCATTCATTTTGGCAAAATGCCTCCAGGTCATACAAAGTATTTGGTCATCTTGCATGAAACGCACGTTTGAGATCTCCCCAGAGTGGCTCGATGATATTAAGGTCAGGAGACTGTGATGGCCACTCCAGAACCTTCACCTTTTTCTGCTGTAACCACTGGAGGGTCAACTTGGCCTTGTGTTTACGGTTGTTGTGCAGAAAAGTCCAAGAGAATCCCATGCGTAGCTTTCGTGCAGAAGAATGCAAATTGTCTGCCAGTATTTTCTGATCAATTTTCATACGATTCCCCGTGCCTTAAGAGCTCACACACCCCCAAAAAAATCAGTGAGCCACCACCATGCTTCACAGTGGGGATGGTATTCTGTTCACTACAGGCCTTGTTGACCCCTCTCCAAACAGCGCTTATGGTTATGACCATAAAGCTCTATTTTGGTCTCGTCACTCCAAATTACAGTGTTCCAGAGGCTGTGAGGCGTATCAAGGGGTTGTCGTGCATATTGTAACAAGGCTTTTTGCGGCATTGACGCAGTAAAGGCTTCTTTCTGGCAACACGACCATACAGCTCATTTTTGTTCAAGTATCGTCATACTGTGGTCCTTGAAAAAAACACACCATCTTGTTCCAGAGCAGCCTGTACAGTGTCAACATTTTTGCATTTAAAAAATATTTGATCCCCAGTAGAGCACTGTCTAACAAAAGCTCAACTAGGTCTGCTTAGCATTACATTACACACATTGATTTGATCCTACAAACCTAACATTTTGTTGGTAATGGGTTTATTTGTCACAAATATAGGGCATTCAAGACAATATCTGTGGTAGTGTAATGGGGTCCTTGTCCTTCAAAAGCTGGCACCCAATGTGGAAGAGCGCACGCACACCACCCTCTGTCAGACACACCAGTCAAGCTGCAGTCTCCAAAAGAAAAGTTCAAAAGTTCAACAAATCACCTCAGCACACTGTTGACCATCTAAAATAGCCCATCTAGGAAATCATGAGGTTTTAATCAGAGTGCAGGTTTTAGATCCCTGTTCCCCACTCGCACTGCCACCAATACAATCCAGGCTAATGGCTGTGGTCCAGCGTTCTCTGGGTGAACCCCAGCCGCAGATGTATGGAGTTTGAAAACAGTCTCTGCACCAGTCTCTGATACTGGTAGTCATTATGGGCTGTTCAGCTGGAACAGCTGCTGTGTCTGCCCTTGGTAATAATAGGAATTTCTCTCTTCATCCTGGGTCTTTGATCCAGTCCGACTGAATTGTGCACTACTGACGGAGCCAGGGAGAAGCCTAATGTCTGGAGTGCTCCAGTGCTTGTATGGTGCCATTGCTACAAGACCTGCACCATTCTTTTCCTACACATTTTTTGGTTTTATTGACAGCATTTACAACCGCTTTCATTGTTGTTTTTTTTGCCATGAATCCAAACACAATACCCCATAACGACAAACCCTAACCTTTATTTACAATTAATTTGCATGCGCGCGGCGCATGCAAATGAGGCTGACTCCTGATTTCACGACACCAAGTATTTTGGAAGTAAACATGACTGTTTTGTTTTATGGGTGGTGCTTCAGAAAACAAGGATCATGCTTTGTTACATCCAGTGCGCAACGCCTTCATTAACAACGCCCCTTGCAGACAAAATCTAGATACACTTTCCAGACTCTGAGCCAGTTGGACCTTGAGTCACTTATCAGCCAGGCTATTGGGCATGCCCAAGAAGACCTAAAGCCGTGATTGCTGCCAATGCCGCTTCTACAAATTACTGAATGTAGGGCCTGAAAACATCTCAATGAGATGTTTTAGTTTTTCTATTTTCAATATTGGAAAACATTTCTAATTTGTTTTCTCATTGTCATTATGGGGTATTGTGTATAAACTGATGGCAAAAATGTAATAAATTATACATTAAGTGGAGAAACAACTATGGAAAAATTAGGCTTTCCAAACCACAGTATCTGTCATGTATTGGAGGAAGATGTTTTCTGAAGACTGAAGTTAATGTGATTGTTAGATTCAATAGACAGGACGGAGTTTGCATTTCAAATGGCTGAGTGCTACAAGAGTATATTTGACCAGGGTTTTTCTTTTCTCTACCATTAACTCAAACCCTAACCTTTACCCCCAACCGAACCCTAACTTTAACTCTATCTGCTGCCCTAATTGTTTCAACTTAAAAGATAAAAACTTAACAGCTATATTACAGTTTGGGTGTTTTTTCAGACAACTTGCATAATGATGTGTGATTAGAAGTTTTTCAGTCATTGTTATGCACCAAACAGTATTTTTGATATTTCTCACTGGCAAAGTTAAACCAATGTTGAACAAAGTATTTGGTTTACGGAACCTGCTGTCTGATCTAAAAATGGATGTGGCCAGTTATTGTTTGATTGCACTTGTGGCAGTCAGTTTGAACATTCACACTGCCTGGCAACTGTCAGACCCAGTTTGGTTAGTGTCTACAGCCAGAAAATTATTATATTCACCTGTTATTG
The DNA here is from genome assembly GCA_016801105.1 of Esox niger. NCBI lineage: Eukaryota > Metazoa > Chordata > Actinopteri > Esociformes > Esocidae > Esox > Esox niger. Next base: position 3,710 of record JACXGJ010003597.1, read on the forward strand.
TTAATCAAGGTTGTTCTCTGCCCTGAACTGGTGCGTCCAAACTTTCAACTGCTACTGTATATATACACATTTACAGAACATAGATTATATAAATCACTATTTGTTAGGTCATGTTAAATTATTTCTATTTAATATAACATAATATCTATAATGCATAATAGCCATAATGTTATTAGGTCTATAGCTTTTCTGCAACCTGTCATGTGTTTGATGTTTTCTGTGGACACTAGTAAGAGTAAATGCTGCATTTGCTATAGCTAATAGGACTCCTAATAAACTAAACTAAACCATGCCAGCTGTTGGCTTCCCAGTCAAGCTCTTAAAGATACAAGAAAGAGCCCCTAGAGCAAGTGGCACAGGTGGTTGGCTCTTTGAAATGCCAACAAACGGTCATTAACCGCCAAGGTGACCGAAACCTTTAAATCACAATATTCAGGGGAGTCAACGTCTCAAAACACAGCTGTCCCTCAATCATAAAGAGATAGGAATTAGAATTACAGCAACACACACAAACACACACACAATCCGATGGATCAAACAAATATTTCCCTTGTAAGGACATATGGGACCATTACAGATGGTGAAGTTCCACATTAGATATACAAGCTACACAACAGGAACAAGAACTTTGTAGACAGCAATGTTGCAAACTACAGTAGCCAAGTTGGCATAAAAAAAGTGATTAACAGGCATGTGTGGGACAGTTCTTCAAAAATAACACCCAATTAAAAATGATCCAAACTCTTTTGGCGAATACAACATCCTCCAGACCTCAAACGGAAGCTTCACCAACGGTTTATTTTGGATGTATGGCTTAACAAGACTAAAAAATCTCAAAAATACTGCAAGGATTACACCAAGGAGGATTTAAACAAGATTTACACCACCATCTCTTAGCAGACACACAACTCACTAACAAACATACACACACACATGCACACACAGAAACAACACCCAAGGGGCATGCAAACACACACACACACACACACAGCTGCCAACATGCCAAGCCAGGCACCAGTTAAATATAATGCCAGTCGTTAGGTAATGCAGGCCTGTTATTTCTCAGGCAGTTATCTATATGGTACAGCAGTGTTTTTGCGAGTGTTTTTGTGTGTATATGTTACAGCTCAGATAGCCTGCCATTTAACTATAGGTTCTCATGGGCACTCCTCACCATCCCAGGTCAGAACAATGGCTCTGGGGTAGTCATTAATTACACTCCAATTGACATAAATCAACACTTGTCATAAAAAACGTAATCGTGCACTGCTGAGGAGAGAAGGGAGGAGGCAAAGAAAGCATGAAAGAAAGAAAGCAGTATGACTTTCTTAGCTGGATGCACATGAATGCGTAGATGACTATAGGAAACCAGATTTAATGTCTGCACACTTCTTCTGAAAGAACAGATGGGATGTCTCTACTTACTTTCAGAACACACGGGCCACTGAGACTGGACTCTCCCCCTAACACTTGTGAGATAAAGGTTACACTACAACATCAACTAATAAGCTAAATGATATCGAGCCACTGGATTCCATCCGCATAGAACTCCTGGGATAAAACTCCCACTCACTCACACACTCTTACACAGACACCTCAGAAAACATGAACATGATGCACAGTTCCATAAAACACCTGCAGACTCTATGAACTCCCAGCTTCCATCCTTGGACGCAATGCCTGCGTCCTCAATACAATAGGTGTCAACCTGCACTGTAAAACAGGTAGAGAAGGATGAAAGGTAGCGCCGTAAAAGGAAGAGCGTGACAGACAGAGTGCGTGAGACTGACTGACAGACAGGCAAAGAGTGAGGGGGAAGACAGAGTGAGAATAGCCATCTGAGTGAGATGCTCATTCAGTATACAGTAGGGATGTCTCCTCTCCTCAGCGCCAGACCTGCCCTTAAGAATATATTATAAAACTGCTTGTCCTTTCACACCGAACTCGGTCCCAGTCTATTTTTATACACGCCTCTGTGGCAGGTGGGTGATTGTAATGATGTGATGGAAAGTGTGTGTGTTAGTGTGTGTGTATGTGTGTGTTTGAGTGAGGGAGAGAGGCGGAGAGGCAGAGAGTGGGAGAGAATGCTGACATTAACTATTGTCTACAGTACTATTGGGTTTAAATGTTCATGAGTGAAAAATAACTCTGTCTGCATTTGATTCTATGGCCCAGATCAGGCCATTACTGACCAGCTGCTTCAGTTTCAGTATCACCTGAACAGTGTCATCAGTGTCCATTTGCGTTGGAAAACTCATGACAAAGCAAATACAACAGAAAACCGAAAAGGAACCAGGCTAGCCTAGATCATCCGGCCCGCAAGTGATAACTGTTGTTGCCTTTACTGGATTCAAACCCATGTCTCCCATGATAGCGGCAGTGCCTTTAAACACTACACCATGGTGTTATACATTTGCCCAGTGTCGGTTCAGCATCTTGACATTAGATCATTTTGTCGGCATTACCACCACCCCAAGTTTGAATATTTCGCTAGACACTATTAAGCACTGCGTTAAACTGACTGATGTTTCTTATTAAGTTTACCTCCAGCACAAATAGCATCTACGAAATGTGTGGCTTTTGCCACAGGCCATTTTAACATCTTATTAGCCAGTAATAGACTTACTAGTATCTAACTTCCAACTTGAACTTAACAGCCACAGCTATGTTAAGGTGGATCAGTCAGTCAGTGACATTCACTCTTCTTGGCCAGCTCCTCTTACACGGTCTGGCAATAGAGGGAATCATTTAAATAAATACAAAATAAAATCACTACGAAATATTAACAAAAGCACTCATGTAAATGCAATACAGGTGTAAACAGTAAAGTGCCAACTATATATACAATACATACTGCATGACAAACATGGTCAAGAGGTTTAGTTGTTGTTCAACCATACATCTGAATGTGTAAGGGACGGTAAGGAATTTCATGCTCCAATAAACACCTTAAATAAGACACCCTACATTGCAGGCCAACAAAACAAAAAAGGCAGCTAGGGAGGTCCTGCCCCATGTATGCGGTCATAGGCAGCTTTACAGTGTTGAGAAGGGGTTAGTATCGGTTTCCATATGTGTGCGGATATGCCGGTATTGTTTTTTTATCCTTGTTGAATCAATAATTATTTGTTGATGCCTTTTTAGAGCTCTGTGCTTCATATGTATCTGGAAATAGTGAGTCTTGCAAGACATAACTTTGAAACTATTTATGCAATTAAAATAAACAGAAATCAGAAATCAGGAAAAAGGATTTGAAATGTGGTCTGGTTTGGTGTGCAGTAACACATTGTGCCAAGATCAAAAGACCTATCAAAGGTGAAAATACATTTCATTGAAGCCCATGAGTCTTGAGGGGATTACAAAGCCATTTCCAAGTAATTTGAAGAACATCATCCCCCTGTCTACCATCATTGTCAGTGGTCTGGATAAAATTCTTCAAAGAACAGGTCATCTGACCAAATTCAGCCCAAGTGCAAAAGATGCTCATAGAGCTCTCTATCCCCAGGGTAACATCAAGGAATCTACAGGCCTCCTGCCACAATAAAACGTTTGAACTTGAGTAATAAAACGAATTCCTTCCTCAAACTCTTGCAACTGGCTCCTTCTCCACCTACACTCGTGACACTGCAACTGTAAGCCAGTGTATTCATTATTTTGTTTAACAGGTATTTTGTCGGAACTATCAACCTTTAATAGAAGGATTTGGGAGAATTCTGAGGTAATTTTGTGTTGTTATAGGTTCTGCAGGCAACGTCTCGATCTCAGAGCTCTGTTTTTCTATTTAGTCAATGTCAATGTCATTGTGAGTCTTTGCTTCCCTGTACTGTTACTTGATTTTATCAGGGATCTGTTCGTTAGATCGGAATAAAACCATTACGAGAAGCATAAGACTAAGGAAATTATAAACTTCTCATCGCTATTCGAATAACACCACATGTAACATTTCCACAGCACGTAACGCGTCAACCCGCAAACCTAGCCCTAAAGTCCTGGGCTAGGCACTAAGTGACAGCTGGGGTACCATTGGTTATGGCCCATGTCAACGGAAATAAAAGCATTTCTGGACACCAGTGTTTGGCACCAGTGGAAAAGAGGCATCAATGTCTAAGTGCCTTAGCTACCATTGGTGTGACTCACTACCATAGAAATCAAAACAATAGTTATTACCATATTCATTCAACGTGTTGCAGTTTAAGAGACCAGTCATATTTAGTTGTATTTTTTATGGCTAAGAGAAGGTTAACTGCCTTGCATGCAACTTTTAACTCACAGTCAATATAGTTAAATTGTGTTGGGAAGGCGGTCATCGTGTCTGGCTGAAATGGTATTAGTCGATTTACATTGAAAAATTATCAGAAAGAGCACAAACTTGACCTACATGGGACGTCGGGTAGGAAGAAACCGTAGCTCAGAGTCAAAGTAAAAGCCTCTACATTAAGTTAATTCAGCCAAAGGGGTCAACACCAGTTATAGAAGCTAGGGGTGTGCTTATTTCTCCACCAACAAAATGCATTTAACTTTCAATAAATAATAAAGTATTATTTATTGAAACACTTCCAGTGTCATAAACGTGACGACCTATATCTATCAATAGCGCTGACATGAAGTCTAAATATCTATATGTCCAAATACAAACAGACAACTTCTCATGGGGTGTACTTTTTCAAATGAATGTACTGTATGCCTTATCTGCCCGCTATGTATCTGCTGCCTCTGCTTTGTCTGTAATATACGTGAATTCATATTTTTATGCTAACAAGGAATGCCATTCTGAATATGGTTTAAAAAATGATTGCATGTTCTTAATCTGATTTGAATGGGTGCGGAGCAGAGCGAGTGTTGCCACTAAGCTGCGATAGTACAATAGGAAGGATGGGGCTCTGCTAGGGTCTTGTTTACGAAAGCTCAAGACCCCACCTCCAGAGGTGGCATGCACCACATCTTAGATAGAGCCCCCCCCCATAGAGTTTTGCACACGTAAAGACAATTGTGTCAATTGTATTGGGTGTTTGTGCAGTGTGCACGCATCTGCGTGTACGCGTCTCTCTTGATTTTCCAGAAACTGACAGCCCTAATCCTGCATGGTATGTCTTAAACACGCCAGGGTAAATTTAACACTATGCGAATGATTATGCAAACGAAGATAAATCTATCTAGCATTTTATTGAGGGAATAACACCCCAGGTACTTTGTCTTGTGTCTTGTTTTGTCTGTTCTCTGTTTTTCTCTGGTTGATTTTAATCATTGAACCTAAACTGTACCTTGGTCTCAGTCTGTGTTCCTTGTTAAAATAAAGGATTAATAATAATAACAACATTCTTTCTCTTGTAAGGGAAACAAGCCCTAACACACAAAAGCATGTGACGGCTGTCAGATATCTTTCTTACTTGAATTTCTTAAAGGATAAAAATATTGTCTTGTGAATTCATGGAGGGTTTTCATTTTCATTTGGCGTGGGTTGGTTATTGTATGTTTTTAGGGATGCACCGATACAGTGAGGGGAATCTTGCTGATTTTGTACGTTTGCCCACTGACAAAGAAATGATCAGTCTGTACTTTTAATGGTAGGTTTATTTGAACGGTGAGAAACAGAATAACAACAAAGAAATCCAGAAAAACGCACGTCAAAAGTGTTAGAAATTGATTTGCATTTTATGAGGGAAATAAGTATTGGACCCCTCTGTGTGGTAAAGTAAGTTACTCCTACAGGTTCCTATTACATATTGATCCGTGCCCTCGCCCCATTTAACGCCGAGTCGTTATATGATCTCTGACTTCAAGATGTAATTCTCCCCAGGAGCGAGGATGACAGAACTGTCCACACGGTGGGACATGAACTTGGGCCCGAGGACCCCAAAGCACTGACCAGGGGACTGAGCCACCCAGGCATCTGTCAGAGAGTAAACGGCCAATTAGACCATGCTAAAGTGATAAAGTCAATCACACTGCATCCATTATTAATAAGACGCCTCATGTTATTATGTCTGAGGCTGTTCTCAGTACACAGATTACTACGAGACTCCAGGGCATGAAACATCAGATGAATCTAGCAACACTGACTGAAACCCGAGCCCTGAAGTCTATCCAGTGCTGGAATAAGACAACGATGGCCAGCGGAAACATTCAGGATCTCACTATTACCTAGCCGCTGAAGGTCCCTCTCAGTCCTTCCCCTGTGCTGGGTGCCCGTTGTTGGCTAAGGAACCAGACACTTCACTGTCTCAGAGGGATTAACGTTATCAAGGAAGAGGGATTACAGCTTCTTGGTCATTAGAGTGCTGCTCTCACTAATGTTTAATTGAAAAATATATTGAATTAACCATTTAGAAATTAGGATAATTATTATTCATAGTGCAATAGTCTTAGGCACCAGAAATGTATACCAAATACATTTATTTGGGTAGGAAGTCTTTGTGTGTGTGTGTGTGTGTGTGTGTACATACAAATACTAACATTCAAAAGTTTGGGTCACTTAGAAATGTCCTTGTTTCTGGAAGAAACTAACAAAAATAACACTAAAATTCCATTGAAATAACAATAAAATGTATCAAAAACACAGTGCAGACATGCCTAATTTTGTAAATTACTATTCTAGCTGGAAAATTCAGATATGTTATGGAATATATAATCTACACAGGGGTAGAGGCCAATTATCAGCAACCACTACTTCCATGCGAGAAAAAAAAAAACGAAAGATCTTGTACATGAATGTGCAGTACTCTTCACACAACAGATGCTGGCATTATATGCAAAGTTGCAAAGAAAAAGGACTGTCGCTGATAATGGGCCCATGCATGCCTATGTAGATATTCCATTGAAAATCAACTGTTTCCAGGTACAATAGTCATGCAATTATATAGCACTTGGACTCTTATAGTATGGTTCCATGCTGTTGCATTATGTGCAGAAGGTGGTTTGGCATTGTTTTGCTGAAATAAGCAAGACCATCCCTGAAAAAGACATTGTCAGGATGGCAGCATATGTTGCTCCAAAACCTATATATATTGTTTAGCATTAAAACAAAAATGCACAGCCTTCACAAAATGCAAAAATGTCACCCATGCCACAAATGCACCCCCATACCATCACAGATGCTGTCTTTTGAACGGAGCGCTGATAAGCCGGAATGTCCCTCTCCTCCTAAGCCCGTAGGATGCGGCATCCATGATTCCAAAAAATATTTTCAAATATTGATTTGTCAGACCACAGGAGTTTTCCACTTCGCCTCAGTCTATCTTAAAGGAGCTTGGCCCAGAAGGCAATGGCAGTTCTGGATCTTGTTCATATATGGCTTCTTCTTTCTATGGTATTGTATTAACTTGCATTTGTGGGTGCAGCAATGTATTGTGTTCACAGACAATGGTTTTCAGAAGTGTTCCTGAGCCCATGTGGGGATTTCCATTGCAGAATCGTGTTGGTATTCAATGCAGTGCCGCATGACGGCCCGAAGATCACGGCCATTCAATATTGGTTTTCAGCCTTATCACTTGCATACAGAGATTTCTCCACATTCTCTGAATCGTTTAATAATATTATGTGCCGTGGATGATAAGATTCCCAAACTTTGCAATTTTACATTGAGAAACGTTACTCTTAAATTGGTGCACTATTTGCCAGCGCCTTCCTTCAGTGATTGGTGAACCCCACCCCATCTTCACATCCGACAGACCCATTCTCTCTGGAATGAGCTTTTAATACCCAATCATGTTACTAAGCTGTTGCAAATTGACCTAATATGTCATGTGATATTCCACCAGGTTTAGTTTCTTAGCATTACACAACATTTCCAGTCATTTGCTGCCTCTGTACCAACTTCTTTTATAAATGCTTTATTGACGTCAAATTCAAAGTGGGCATATATATTTCAAGAAACAATAAAATGTCTCAGTTTCAACATGTGATGTGTTCTCTGTACTATTTCTTACTGAATCTAGGGTTTAAGTGATTAGCACATCATTGCATTCATTGCATGTTTTCCATCTCTTCCTTCCTTACTCATTCACACTGATTCGCACACCCACTCATCAGTAGAATATGAGAGTGGTTCATTTCATTGGTATTCCTGTAATCAATGGCTGTCCGTAGCAAACACCTATGAAACTGGTTGCCTGAATATTCCTATTCTAGTCAGCCTGGCTACATGCATAAACACGATGAGAGATGAGAGACTAATAAAGCATTAGTGGGAGGCGACAGGGTGTTCCTCTGGACCTGGGGGACTTGACTATGGCTGTTCAACCTGTTCACCCGCTGAATCACTGTCTGTCATGCAAGCACACAGTTAATAATTGCCAAATGACAGAGAGTGCAGTCAGTTATAATTACGTTTCCTAAGCTCATCATAAATCATGTCATGTTTGAGTAATCTGACCTGAAATTATGTCTGATGGAAACTTTATGGTCTGTCAGGCAGCTTCACTGAAGAGACCAAAAATGGACCTTGCACCGTTCATTCACTGCACTTCATCACTTATCCTGTTGTGGAAGTCAGAGGGAAAGGGTTAACCTGCTGTGGATGTCAGAGAGTAAGGGTTAACCTGCTGTGGATGTCAGAGAGTAAGGGTTAACCTGCTGTGGATGTCAGAGAGTAAGGGTTAACCTGCTGTGGATGTCAGAGAGTAAGGGTTAACCTGCTGTGGATGTCAGAGAGTAAGGGTTAACCTGCTGTGGATGTCAGAGAGTAAGGGTTAACCTGCTGTGGATGTCAGAGAGTAAGGGTAAACCTGCTGTGGAGATGGGAGGGAAAGAGGAAAACCTTTGGGACAGGTAGGGGAAGGGTTAAGCTCTCTCCTGGAGGAGCTGTGGACCTCTACTGCTGTGAACCATTCATTTTCTCTCCACCACTCAGTGCTCTTTCTGCCTCACTGTGCAGCAAACGGTCCGTATCTCACATGCAGGCAAGCTGACACAAACACACCTCACAGACAGACACAAACACATACAGATCTGACAGACACAATCAGCTGACACAGACAAAAACACAAACACACAAAACTGACAGACAGACACACAACCAGTGAAACAAACACACACAATCAGCTAACAGGCACACCCCACAGACACAGTATCTGAAGTTTTCATTTTCCTCTGTCTGTCTGTCTGTCTAGCTTATTCTCTCTTCAGCCGAGGACCTGATGAAGGGCTGATGTGTCATAAATAATACAGGCCTGTTTTATCTCTGTTTACTTTAGAGGTCCAGTCTTTGCCATTTTAGAGAAAGAGAGGAAGAAGGTGTAAAACAAGGTGAGACCCGCAAAGTCACAACAAAAGGATAAAAAGAAGAATCATTTATACTGCCAAAAACAAAAAAATACAGAAAGGGCAAAATAATTACCCAGAAAATAATCCCCCAGTTGTTGTCAGCTCTGTAGATAAAAGGGTAGAAAGTAGTTTAGGCAAACTGAGCGTGATTGGTGTTCCCACCTGCCATCAGGCTAATGAAAGCAGGGCCTGTACCAGGACGGAGAGAGGAGGGAGTTGTTTGCCTTCTGAATCAAACACACTGCTTCACTGTTCCCCTGAGTCTTCACTTCTCTGTATCAAACACACTGCTTCACTGTTCCCCTGAATCTTCACTCCTTTCTTCCAGTCGGATGTGGAAGTGTTCCAGAGATCTGAGAGTGATCCTCCTCACGGTTAAAGTAAGAAGGGCAAGCGGATTCTAGATCAGTTTTGACTTCCACTAAACCAGGCAACACACTCCCACGTAGATTTCATTTTAATTACCATAATGATTGTCTCTCTCTTTCTCCTTCCTGAGTTCCTCCATCTATCAATTCACAGGCTCTCATCTCAGTACATCTTCCCCACATCACACCCTGATCGCATCCCTAATCACTTTTAATGTAACTTTTGGGTACAGGTAGGTTATCAGAGAACAGGTAGACTAGACCAGTTGTGAGGAAAAGGTAAGGTTCTTCCCATCTCGTCAACACACCAAATGGCAAAGAGAATGTAACATACAAGCACACAGGCTGTGTCTAATGTCCATGATATAAGGATTCATGTTAAAGTGGCCCAAATAAAGGCACTCACAAATAACAGACCGAAAGATGTGGCAGTAAAGGACAATGTGAGAGGGATAAATCCTATGGCATAGATGGGTCTCACCTGGAGGCAAGCCTGATTTCAGCCATTTGTTTTCCTGGGATGCATATTATGAACAGCTTGATGGCTCTTCTTTTCAATACTATATTACTAGCACAGCCCCTCACCCCTATAAACACAACTCATATCTGGTCTCACTATTGCTTCTTTCTAATTTCCTCTAAATATTTTCTGCCTCTCATTACCAAGTCTGTCTTACTAGCCTTACGAGTCTGTCTTCCTCTCGGTCTTCCTTCCCTTCCTCCCTCTCAGGAGATGAATGCAACATTAATCATATTAATTAGAAACTGCCTGCCTCCTCTCCTCTCTCACCGAACACTGACAGGAGAGAAACGATGGCAGCAGTGAAGACACAGGCAAAGGCAACAAACCCTAATTCATCAGAGACGTACAGTGATGCTACTCCTGAGGTGAATTCATAAGTATTGGACTTTTTGTTTTGTAACAAAGTATGACGAAAACCAGATTTAATTGTGTTTTTCTTTAACTATATAGTTGTTGCATAAGTATTCACATTTCATCAAGGCTATGTCAAATGTCAAATTACATTCACTTTGAACTACCCATTCCTCTATCCTACAACAAGGTTTCTCTGTCAAGTGTTACATTTCAAGCACAGATTCAAATAAAAACACCAGGGAAATTTTTGGAATGTCTCATTTAGAATGGCATTGATTAGTACATGGGTCACATAAAAAATCGAATATTTAATACCTCCTTAAGTATGGTTGTGTTTCTAATGCTGTGGATGATGTATTAAACAATCCAGACACACCAAAGATAGTCATCTTTCTGAGCTGGAGGTTCGTTCTTAGAGTTAAATTTGTTTTAGAATCTATGGCAAGATTTTGCTGTCCAGCCACGATCCCTAACACCACGAGAGCTTGAGAAATGCTTTAAAAATCAGGTGAAAATTATCGACGATCTACCAGTGTAATGTTATAAGAGGCTTACTCAAGAAGCTGAAAATTATTTATTACATTCTCTTCAATTAAAATTATATTGTGGAGGTTTTCACTAAATAAAATATTATCTAGAGATGATTGAAAATGTTAATCACACTTTGAATTAGGGGTGGATACAGGCGAGTACCTTGCGATACATTATGAATATCACGATACACGTTACGATTCCGTCACGATTCATCACAATATCACAACAGAATAACGATACTTTTAGACGTTTTAAAGAAAACCTCAAATAAAATTAGGATATATACTTGAAAGGACAATCTTTATCTAATCCCCATAAGCAATTCCTAAAGAACCCCTAAGTTCTAAATTAAGACCCCAAAGGAATTCTAGAGTGCGGCTGTTGACTACAGAAAATTCTCAAAATAAATGATAATATCTCACAAATTTCAAACAAACAGACATAGCACAAAACCCGAAACCAAATTACAATCACAAGTTACTTTGTTTTATAGAATATGTAGTCTTCTTTAATTTGACAACACATGATTGTAATTTGGAATTATATAATTAGTTTTCTCTCATTAACAAGTTTGCATGAAATGATTGAGCCAGTAGTCAAATTAGGTCTGTACAGCTGATCATAATGTGTGATCATAATAAAGTAAGCACAAGGCAAATCTTAAGACATTCGAGATTTTATAATGATGAAGGGAAGTATTTGGCGTACATCTCATCGCGATCAATTGACAACGTCATCATCCAAGCACAACATTACTGCTTCTTGGCTACCTAGTGAAGGTGACAGCTTGTTGCTGCACAAGCAAAACATTTGCGCGCAGACACATTTATTTTAGTCTGACAGACCGGACAACCAGTTGTCTAGTTAATAATGGCATTTTCCATATTTGAATGAAATCAGAAAACATTTAAAAGTCAAATGACAGCATACCCTTTTGCGGTGTCTGATTAAAGACGACATTCATGTGAATACAGTAACATTGTTTTTTGTGCCCGATTTTTTTATACATACACAGCTTTTGTTGTTAAAGAAACACGCCTGTTCAGCGACTGCTACAGTAATTTAAAAAGACGGCTGTCGACAGCAAGATTTATAAATAAACGTTGATTCTGGACATCAGAATATCGATACAATATTGTGAGAAAAATGAAATGCGATTTTACATCAGATCTTTTATTGGCACAGCACTACTTTGAATGTAACAAGATGTGAATAGGTCTGAAGGGGTGTATACACATGCAGGCCACTTCCTAGCATAGGTAGGTAGGAGCCCTGCAAGGCAAACCTCTCCTCAGTGCGGCAGGCTGTTAACCCATGGCCTTCGTATGATCAGATTGGGTCCTGGTAGCATTGATCCTAGTAGCACTACATAGCCATTCATCAATAAACAGGAAGAGCACACAGAGATCAATGCAGTAGCCCTGGTGTGAGACACATGAAGTAGAGCTCAACGTTGAGCTGATAAACATTCAGATGCACTGCAACGTGAAAATCAATATTCATCCTCAGGCCTCCATCAGCTGCCAATGTTAGCAGGCTGAAAGAAAGAATGAAGCACTGGGTTGTGTGTGTGTGTGTGCGTGCGTGCGTGTGTGTGTGTGGGTGTGTGTCCGATGAAGCAAAGCTCAACTATTACCTGCTAAACATTCAGACACTCGGCAACATGAAAATCCATATTCATCCACAGGCCTCCATCAGCTACCGCTGTTAGCAGGCCAGGGAGACTATGAAGTAGTTGTGTGTGCTGTTGAATAAGTTAGCCTGGATAGATTGTTCTCAACAGGTCAGTGCACTGGATAGCATTCAAACACATAGGGAGGTTTGTGTGTCTTGTTAAAAACATTAATGTATTCTGTTAAAAATACCTAAATGCAGCAAGCAAACAAAATCAATGATTTAATTGAAATATTGCCCTGTCCAGTTTAGACAGGGATTCAACTGTGAAGAGCACACTCTACCAGCATACCACTGGCCATTGAAGATCCTGGAGGGGACGACGAGCGTGCAGCTGAGATTACCTGGGAAGGTTTCTGACAGTTTGTGCAGACTGTCTGGGTCTCAGACAATACCAACGGGGAAGAAACCAGATGCTGAGGCCTTGGACTGGCCGGGTTAGCAATGGTCTGTGGTTGGGTGGCCCGATGGACGTACAGCCAAATTCTCAAAAACAACAATCCTATGTGAAAACACTATTTGGGTGTTTTTTTGTCTCCCTACATAAGGCATTTCAGACAATCATGTGACACAACAGTATTTTAAAGATTTTGCCCCGGGAAAGTTAAAAACAACTGATGTCAACAATCCTTTAATTTCTTTCATTCACACAAGTGGCGGGTAGATGTGGTTGTCCTTGTTTAACAGTCTTTGGACTGAAAATGTTCATTTTAGCCACAACACTGCAGGATAACCTGTTGACTGTGGCTTTGGGGAGACTACAGCATGATGAGAATGAGTGACTGTTAAAGAGACTGTCTGTGTAGCAGAGTTCCATTAAAACATGGAAACATTAGGCGCTGGCTATGATGCATCACAATCATTATATATATTTATATGTACCTGTTTATATAGTAAGGGGGGAAATGAGCTACACACTTCTAAAAACATTTTTCCTTTGTTATTGTGGGGTATTGTGTAGATTGATGGCAAAATAATTTGATCAACAATTCATTTAGTAAGTAAAAAGGATCTGAATACTTCCTGAAGGCGCTGTACGCCAGTGGGATTATCAGGGGAAAATACCATGATTGAAATAGGACCTGGTTGAGAAATCAGTCAGGACACCGGAGATAACGCCCCCGGGCGAGTCAGTGGTAGACTGCATGGGGCTATGCTGGCAAGCAGGCAAGTTTATTTAAATAGCACAGTTCATATATAGAAGCAATTCAATGTGCTTTACAATGAAAAGATATTAAAATGCAATAGAATAAAACAGTCAGATTGTAACAATTATGTAACCACACTCCAGGGGACTCTCCATCATGGGTATCTCAATCCTTGCACTCCAGTGCTAGGATGAACCCGTCAGTCCCTTTGTGAGATAATCTCTGCATCAATGTCTTACTCGGCCATCTCCAGGGAGACACTTATGCCATGTCTGTACACACATTTAATATTCATCCTCAATTAATTACTGTTACCATAACGGTTTACAGAATCACCCTCATGCTCCAACGCTTGGATAAACCCTTCAGTTCGTTTGTGAGATATAGGCAAGTGGGAAAGCCAAAACAAACCTGAATGAACAGTGTGTGCGTTTTCAAAGGAGAGCATTTGTGTGTGTGTGTGTGTGTGTGTGTGTGTGTGTGTGTGTGTGTCCAGGGGGATTCTTGGACTGTGGGGGTTAGAGCAGCAGAGGTCCCTGAGGCCCATTGCGACACAATCACTTCATATTGGCTCAAACATACACCACGGCTAAATTCACACTGCCAATAATCAGGTCAGAAAACATTGCCAACCACCAACAGTCCGGCCTGGTTTTCAACACTGATCCAATCCCATGAGGAGTCTGGGAATCCATTTTGGCTCAAATCCACACCAGTCCATCAGGAGTCTCCAAGTAGTAGTAAAAAAGCAGTCAAGTAAGTTGTGCTCAGCAACACTTACCTACAAATCAACATCCCAAAAAATGGCTATAATACTACATTCACTATTGAATGTTAATCACCCGATCGCTGAGCTTATACCAAAGAGCAGCTCTGTCTAATATGAACTATTCTCTTAGTGGTTGCTGCAGGAAGTGTCTACAATAGAATATACGTGGTATAGACGAATAGTAGCCTACTGGCCATCTGAAACTCTCTCCAAACCAGATGCATGGTCCGCTCAGACACTAGTTCAGTTTATGTTCACTGTTTCCAGTTTTAACCCAGGCCCAGGGGAATGCCTGCCCTTTCTAAGAATAGCAATATGCAGGCAGCAGGCAGTGTGTTCTTTGGTGGGCCGGCAGCCCAGGCAGAATTGCCAGTAGAGATGAGTCAGGACTCCCTGCACAGCATCAGAGGCGCTGAGACACTCAGCAAAACAGCCACCAGCAGAGTCCTGGGATTGCTGCCATCCCATATACGAGCACGCCACACACTTGCCCACAGACCTGCTTTAGCCAGTCAGGACAGAAAGAAAAGAGTTCACGGAAAAGCCTACATACTCTAACTGAAAATCCATGGACGAGTGTAAGAATGTGTGTATCTATGATGTGATATCTATATATAATATGAGTGTTTTCAGAAGACATGAGCATCAGACAGCAATCTTGTGTGTGTAAGACTCCCCTCAGTGTTGTAGGCAGCAGACTCTTTAATATTGCACAGCAGTAATAAATAAATCAGACCGACTGCAGGGAGATAAGGTGACTCCGCAGGGAGATGCGGAGAGGAAGAGACAGACTCCCTCTTGGTCTTATCAGTTAACACACACACACACACACACACACACACACACACGAAAAAAGTGGATCACAGTGACCACTCTTTTAAAACAAGCGTAGTCCCTATAGATCTACATGTATGAATATATATAGTGACACAATTGGAATATTGTACAATTCTGAATCTTCCATATGGGCCAATTATTTTTCAAAATATAGGCCTAGGCCACCAGGCCACATTATAAAAGGTACACAACTGCCAACATTTTTATGAAATCACACATGAATAGACAAAGAATTACAAAAATAAACATAATAACAACTAAATAACTACTTTTGCAAAAAAACTCATGAGAACAGAAACATTCAATAACGAAAGGAATTGAATGATTATCTAAAAGAACAGAAAATTAAATAACACAGATAAATATGATAATTAACAAGAAACCATGCCAGCCTAGTTCAGCTGGCCCGCAATAAAGAGTGTAGATCGTTGTTGCCCTCCCAAGATTCATACCCAGGATGCCCACGGGAAAGGCTGGGTCTTTCACCCCTATGCCACAGAGCTAAACATTTGCTGGGTGTCAGTATAGCCTCTTGACATTATATTATTCTGACATAGATGAACATCACGCCAAGTTTGAATATTTTGTTAGACACTATTAACCAGTGTTAAACTGAGTAACGTTTCTTATTAAGTCTACCTCCATCACAAATAGCATCTATGAACTTTATGGCTTTTGCCACTGGCCGTTTTAATAGCTTATTAACCATTAATGAATTACATTGACCCAATAACTACTGTATCCATACAGGTAACGATAACTAACTTTTTCGTCAAGTGAAAAGACGAGAGAGTCGTGTAGTCATCAAAAGTTTTTGTTTATCCTGAACAAATCCAAAGACATTATTAGAAAATCCATCAGAAACTGACGCAAGATAACGGTAAACAGTTTCATTTTCATAGGCTTTCTGTAACTTATTCTTTCCTTTTCCAAAAGGTTGAAAAGGAAGGTTTTAAGTGAGGAACAGAAGGGTTACAATTAAGAGATCACTTCAAATCAAACCCTTCTGTTCAGCCTTCTGTCCACTCAAAACTTTCCTTTTCAACTTTTTGGAAAGGAACAGGTGCAGTGGTCTCTTATTTTTTCCAGAGCTGTATATTTTCATGCACAATAGGAAATGTAATATCACATATACTATGATATGCATCTTTTTAGTACACTTATTTCTAGAATTTACATACATAAATATGAAGTAGCCAAATATTTTCCTGCTGCTTCTCATCAGTCAATTATGTAAAAACCCAAGACTCAGGGTTGGCAAGGCTCACTTCCATGTGTGTAATATATATACATTTCACATTATTTCATGTTCAGTACAGCGGTCTCTGGGAGGTCCCACTGTTGGTTAGTACAATTCCTAACAAAAAGTACATCATGAAAGAAGGAACTCTAAAAGACTTACAGCCTTCCACAACTTAGCTGAAAGGCACTGTACATCCTGAAACAAACCAGAGAGCTTCATAAATGTGGCTTTCATGGGATTTCAAAAACAAAACCATAATTGAAAAGCACTTGGAGAGAATCTTCTAAAAGACATGTGGAAGACACTGAGACCAATTAGGGGAATTTTTAATAGTCTAATGAAACCAAATTAGTGCTTTTTGGCATCAAAGGCTCTTTGCTTTGCGCAAGACTAAAACTACACATCATCTTGGAACCCCATCCTTACTGTGAACCGTGGAGCATCATGCGATGGGGATGCTCCACAGCAGCAGGGACTGGCAGACTGGTCCGGACTGAGGGGAAGGATGAATGGAGAAAAATACAGAGGTCGTTGAAGAAAACCTAGTGCCAGACGCACGTTTTCCAGGATCGCATAAACATCCACCATTCTCATGTTATTTATACTTAACATTCTCAACAAATTACTGAGAATGATGGACAAAAGGTCTAGTCTCCTTGTTGTTCAAGTAGAAGGGCAATAGTTGTACAAGCTATCAGGCAGGCCACAGAGAAGTAAATAAAAGCAGCTCAACAGTAGTGTGCAGAATGGCATCTAGGAACAAGATAATCATCGGCCTTTGTCACGTATGGGCTATTACAGCTGCCAAAAAAATTGGGGTCTACTCCTTCTGGATTATCCCTGGGGAATGTTTGTGACTTGTCACCAGTGGTTTTTTATTCTTTTGATACCATTACTTTACCAGCTAACTATGCTAATAACTCATTCTTATTTACAGCAACAACCTGGGAGCAATAAGTGTTAACAGCTTTGCTCAGCGTTTTTCACCTTGTCGGCTCAGAGTTTAGAACCAGCATTTTGTTTATTGTCCCTTAACTCTTGTCCACTAGGCTATCCTGTGACTCTAATTTAAGCTGGTTTGAGAGAAGTATGATTTTCATGTGAAGAGAAAATATCTGGGAGCTTTTATTTCAGCTCATGAAACCTTTACATGCTTTTAAATCTTTTTGATTATAAATGGGTGTACCTAATAAACTGGAAACAGAGTGAATCCCAGACAACAGTAAAGAATTGGACGTTCAGACAGTTAATAAAAAAATGTCAGTGATTGTCAGTGTAGCAGTTTATGCAATTCATGAGCGAGGCCGTTGCTATTCTACCAAGACAGCCCCAAGCCTCTGGTACCCCTTGTTTGATCCTATTTTGAACATCACAAGTCAGGAACTTCCACTGACATCATCAATAAATCACCTGGAAGTGGATGCATAGTATTAATTCAATGTAAATGCTAATGTAGAATTAGAGAAAGCTTAGAATGTATTAGTACTGATCATTTGAACTGTTGCAAAGTTTATATACTGTGCATGTTACTGCCCTTCAGTG
Source organism: Esox niger (assembly GCA_016801105.1). Classification (NCBI taxonomy): domain Eukaryota; kingdom Metazoa; phylum Chordata; class Actinopteri; order Esociformes; family Esocidae; genus Esox; species Esox niger. The sequence goes on from JACXGJ010003597.1 coordinate 21,963, forward strand.
GTATGAGGTATACGATGTTTGCGAGAATGAGAAGTTACGACACTGGTCTTGTATCAGGGACATTTTGGTTTGTACTAATAACATTGCTTTAAGATTTTTATCTTTACTAACGATTTGGAATGTAATGACGTGTCTAGAACGATTAGACACAGTTCATATTCTTGTCTGTGACTGTTTTTCATTGTGTGTATTTATGAATGTGTGATGATGCAGACCTGTTGGGCTCCTTGTTTGTAAACTATGCATTCCTGCTTTCACCCAGTCTTTTAATTGCTTGACTTTGATAATGCCCAACTTAACATTAAGACAGGCCACTAGTGTCACTAATCAGGCATGTCTGATAGGAAGATTACAATAAATTAATTATGTATCTATTTTAGCATTCACAGCATAAGCTACTGAACAACTGATTGTCTTTTTATTGTCATTGACATGGAAAGGATAGTGATCTAGAATTATCTTGTACATATAAGATCTTGTATATATAATAATACTCAGTTTGAATGCAAAACTGATGATGAAATCAATGCCACTGATATGCATCAACTACATACACATGAATAATAATTAGCTTAGTCAGCAGCTTAGCTAACCAATGAAAAAAATATGCAAATGTGCATAACCCTAAATCAAACAAATGATATTAAATTGAAAACACATGGAATGAAATCATAAGGGCACTTTCATTCTTGTAAACCTTCAGACATTAATTCATCCATAAACAGGCAGGAACAAAAGTGTGTAACAGTCAAACAGAAATATATTTTATTTAACAAAGACTAATTATGCAACCACTAATACTACAATCCAAGCTAGCTCTTGTCCTATCGGAACAAAAAATTCAGGTTGAAATCAAGAAATACATTAACTCTAGTGTTATTGTTAAATAATAGTTTAACATGTCAAATCAAAAGGTGCCTTATGCAGCATTCCATTTAAAATATTTGATGATAAATACACTTAAATAACATCAATTAACATTAAAAACAAGTCTCTGACACTATCCCGACTGCCATGGTTGCAAGTCAAATGTAGAATGTCGGGACATAAGTATTAATGTACTTCCTTGACGGTGTTTGAGGTGAGGGCCAATGACAGGCTTTGTTTGGGTTCATGTTTGCTGAGTGTTCCAGCACAGAAAGTATGCCAAGATGCAAAGCAAGCATCAGACAAAGCATGGAGTTACATGAGGGTAAACCCTTTGGCATTAATTAAATGGCGACAGCTGAAGTTTTAATAATACCATTCTATTGGACAAGTAAACTAACATTAGGTAGGCTACCTCGATTAGCTGGTTAGCTTGATAGTCAAGGAAAGCTATGTGTAAGTTTCTGCTAGATTGATGATGAAGGATACAGAATTTTTCCTAGAGAAAATAATTTGATGTTCTTGTTTCTTAAATTTTTCTAGGAGCCCAAATACATTTTTGGAAAGTTTCTCCAAAGTCTTTGGTTTGTCGAGACAATAAGCTCACATTAGCTAGCTAAGTTGTGTCTGAGCAGACACTCCTTGGTTGTAACACTTGATGCTTGTGAATGGTGTTACAACCTAGCTAATATTTATAAAAATAACAACATCCCTGCTGGAGCTCAACTTTGGGAATGTGTACATATACCTTGTGGAGAAGCAAATACAATGCCTTTAAAATGTGCATATTAATGCATACGACTCGTCCCCATTAGCATATACATAATCCTTCGCAGCATCACCATCCATCCAGAACATCAGTTCATCTACTAGGTTGTTTTCAAACTATATTCAGTAGAATAGTCCAAAAAATAATGAATTACAGACTGTTTAAAATGGTTAATGATTTTGAAGAATACAAGAATGTGTTTGTATTGAAGGTAGCCTACACCATTTGTATTATGTTTCAATAGTAGCCTAATAAAGTTTTTGAATGGTCATTGAAATCTTTTTTTTCATGAACTCACAAATTTCATTTGTAAGTTCATTCAATCAACAAAGGCTCTGATCATTCATCTGAGCATTCATCCATTGACGTCATGCATTCAGCGAGGGGTGATACCAACGCAAAGTGCTGGGGACTGGTGGCCCGTTAAGTCAGAAAACTGGGTAAAAAAAGGTTAATATTCTGACAATGGAACAATATAATATACGCCTATTCAGGAAAAGTCATGGAAGGAGGAAGGTGTTAATTTAATAACAAACTCAAACACCAATTGGTGTCAGCATTTGGTGGTTCTAGTGTTAAACGCAATGGTTTACAAATTATAGCATTTTCTTTACCCAATTTTCTCCCCAATTTCTCAAATAAGCTTACAGCTGCCCAAGCCACCAAAATGAGTCAATAGAGTGAAAATACAAGGTAACCATTTTTATTTATAACAAAATAATTATGTATCTAATTATGGCTGGATTGATCCTCCATAGTTATGTACAACACTCTGGAATGAGGTCCATCTGGTTGTTGCAACTAACACTGTGGAACAGGCCTAGGTATGGTGTTTGAAGTGGCCAATGGTAGAAAGGTACAGTAAGGGTCTGTGTCCTTCAACCTGTTTACTTTCTGTCTCACAACACCGGCAGGCAGACAGGAGGTTCCGCTTGCAGTCCCCTGGCAATGGTCTCCTAGAGACACTCAAGGTGAATGTCTGATTTGTGGAGGAAGGAGATTAGGGAGTGCAAGAGAGAGGCACTTGGAATGGAAGATAGCGTGGCTGAGGGTGAAAAAAGAAAGCAATACAGCAAAAGGTCAAAACAAGAGAATCAGGGAAAGATGGTAGACAAATACATGAGAGAGAGAGACAGAGACAGAAGGAGAATGCCATGTTCATGCAGCTAAAATTACTTAAGACAACAGACCAGTATGACAGTCTGAGAAGAGACAGAACGTTAAAAACTTGATCACTACGAATACTGTTTGTGAAATAAACCTTGCATGTAAAATTAACATCTTAAACTAGATATAAAATTTTACCCAAACCAAGCAGAAAATAAAAAGCCTAGACCAGCATCTGACTGACTTCATGTCCCATCAATGTCCACCTTACATCTGCTTTGATGCTACCAATGCCCAATTCTGCATACTACGCACGCACGCGCGCACAGACACACGGTACACACGGTACACACAGACACACAGACACACGGTACACCCTGCAGTCAGGATACAGATACAGGATTCAGTCACATTTCATCACAACCAAATGGAAAAATACAGGCTAGATAGCCATCTCTCTCTCACAACCACATAACTTCATATCTTACATACTCTTCCTGCCTCTCCCTTCACCAGCACCCACAGAGGTAAGTTTCCAAAAACAGTGTTAATATAAAAGAGATCTCCCTATGTCCTTCTCCCACTCAGTTTCTCATCTCTTCTCCTTAATCTTCCGGTTTCCTTTCTCTACTCTTTTACAAGAAGGTGGAAGGCCACTAGGAGAATCACTAAACCAATAGCTGCTTTCCAATCCAGCTAATGTCACCACCTCATCCCCTCCACATTGCTCTCATCCTTTTTTCTGGGCCTTTAATGGTTAGCAGAAACCACTATCACCATACCCAAACCGTTTTCAAATCAATTCAGTAGCTAGGCCCAGAACCCCTAGCCCATCCAATTGTCCTCAGCCCCACAATCCACTCAGCTCTACAAATAGGACCAATCTGAAGTAAATTTTATGTTGAAATAAAATTTGGTCCTCACCTGTATATGTTCATTTAAGGTAGACAGAGTGAAAGAACCAGTCAGTCAATCTTAACAAACCTTTACAGAGGTGCTAGTTTATAGAAGTGTTAGCATGGACTCAGGGGCATGTCTGAGATACCAAGCCAAGTCAGCAAAGCCAAAACCTAATCACAGCGATTCTTCAAACTCCCAGGATTGTCTAACAGGGATTGTTTTTAGCTTTATTCACCAGGTGCCATTACATCGTCCTACACACCTTTTCTCTGTATACCTGCCCCATTTCAACCTGGGGAAAAAACAGGAAAAATGTAGAATATAACAAGTTCAAAGAAACAAAGACAAAAAAAATCTTTGTAGGGTTAAGAAATCTCAAAGGGTCATAATAAGTGGATGGCAGAGTTCCAACAGGGCTCCAATTACATACGCACACACACGCACCATGATTTATAATAAAAATCCCACATTTCTTAACCATATAAGGAATATAGCCACTCATCACATTAGGAGCTTACACTGTCACACGACAGATTAAAACACGGAGTTCATTTTGTCTGCTAGCCAGTCAGAAGAGAAGATGGTTAATGGCCATGATGTAGATAAAAACCATCTGCTCACATCAGCCACACACATCATGCTGCATTCCTCCTGTCCGACCGGCCAACACACATAAAATATATGCCGATATAATTTAGTTCTGGCCATGAGAAGAGCATAGTTATTTTGGTCTTTAACAGTTAACGGTTGTTTGTTTGTTTTTATTACTATCATCGATTCCATTACGTTATTACGTTTGAAGGAATAGACGTTATCAAATACAGAAAGCTGTCAGGGAGACTTGCAGGAAGACATTCCACAGGAAATCATTGTCTGGAACAGGTGTGTTAGACAGGATTTTATGTTCCTGCCCTGCATTGTTCCAGACTCTGGAAAGACAGATAACTGCTGTTTCTTTACTTAATCTAGCCTAATGTTCTCTGGAAATCCATGACTTTAGATTAGAATTTTACACACAATCATTACAACCGAACATACACCCTAAGTAATCCTGACTCTGCAATTAGTCACCTTGCGCTTCTTGAATCTCCAATAGGGATCTGAGCGGTGACATCCAGACCAGACACCCACACACACGTACCTGGAACCTGACACACACGCACACAGCCGCAGAGCCGTTTGTCCACAATCACACATGGACACAGAACACCATATTTCTGGGGACCAGCCAACCGAGCCCAGCAGTCCTACATAGCAGGTGAAGTGTGTATTCCCTTGCGGGACAGGCAGAGGCCTAATGCAGACACACACACACAGACACACACACACACACACAATGGAGCCATCCTCAATCATTCCTATACTACATGGATGGAGGTGAAGAGGGAAAATGGCAGTATGGAAATCAGGAAGAAAGCAATTCAATTGAAATCTCAAAGAGTGCTCCAGTAATCAGAATGCAGTCAAACTGAGCTGTAATCAAACTGACAACCTCAGTTGAATAAACGAGAGGAAAGAGAGAGAGGGGAAGATTGGAGGATAAAAGCAGGTCAGGTAATATTCAGGAGCTCAGCAATCAAACTCCAAACAATGAGCCTCCCACTAAAGGCTGACCTAGTGTCTCACATGCAATAGACTCACACACTAACAAGGTCTTGTCACACCAAATCTCTTGCAATCACATTCTGCCCGATACAAGGAGTGAAACGCAAAGTGCCCTTTCTACTGTCAGAAGCCTTTAATGTTAGTGAAATGGGAATGTGAACTCCAGTGAGGGCCAAAGGAAAAAAATGAAGCGCTCCACTTAAGTTTTTTGTTATTCTCTCAACACAAGACTTATTATTCCACCGTATATTTATTTTCATTGCCACCCGTTAAAATGTAAATCTGAGATGTTCTGTAGGTTCTTTCCAACCCCAGTTTTGACTAACCTTATTTTGTTTTCACTCAGCCAAATTACATACTCAGATATGGTAGTTTAGGGTTGAAGACAAAACCAACCGGAAGCTCTCATGAAATGGTTTAGGCTGTCCTGAGAATGTAGAAAACATAATGGAACATTACACACTGATGAGCCAAATCATTATGACTACCCGCCTAACATGCTGTTGATCCCCAGCATCCGGCCAAAATACTGCTGACCCGTCGAGGCATGGACTTTATAGGACCCCTGAAGTTGTGCTGTGGTTTCTGGCACCAAGACATTAACAGCAGATCCTTCAAGTCCTGTAGTTTGAGAGGTGGAGCTGCCATGAATTGGACATGTTGCTCCAGCACATCCCACAGATGCTGAATCAGATTGAGATGAGGTGAATTTGGAGGCCAGGGCAACACCTTGAACTCTTTACCATGTTCTTCAAACCATTCCCGGACAATGTGTGCCGTGTGCCAGAGTACATTACCCGGCAATGCCCTCTGTGTTCTCAAATCTTCCTCCTGTAACCATCAATAAAATGTTCTGTGACTTGTGTCACAGTAGACCCGCTGTTGGATCAGACCAGATGGGAAGGCCTCATCAATGAGCTGGTTTGTCCCTCCTCATACCATTGTCGGTAGGTACTCAGGTGCTCTTACTCAGTTGTCTGGCCATAACAACTTGGCCCCTGTCAAAGTCACATAGGTCTTTAGTCCTGCATCCGACATCTCCCCTCATTTATCTACACATCATACTACACACTTTCAGTAGGATTTGTAGGAATATTGGGAAAATTAATTTGTTTGGGTCTCTGACAGGGCCACACGAGAACATTTCTCTTTTTATTGCTTAGCTTTAGATGTGTGCTTTGGGTGTTTGTCATGCTGAATAGTAATATTCCATCCTTGTTTTAGCTTTCTCGAAGAGGGCAGAATGATTCATTTTCGGTTCATTGCTCCATTAAATTATCCTTCTATCACGACAAGTGCTTGATGCTTCACTGGGAGGATGGTGTTCTTTGGGTGATGCTCCGTGTTGTGTTTGTGCCAAACTAAACATTTGCATTTCTATCACAAAAGTCACATTTTAGTTCACACAAAACTTTTTGTACCTTGGCTACATATTTAAAACAGTATGTAAGGCTTTCCATATTACATACTTCCTTATCAACAACCTACCATACAGGCAAGATTTGTGGAGTGCTGTTATCACATGTACACTTTCGCCAGCCTCAGCCACAAAACTTTGAAGTTCAGTCGAAGTAGCCATTCGCATTTTAGTAGACTCTGTGATCAGTCTGCTAATACTAGATTGGTCATCCAGATTGGAGGGTCTGCCTGATCTAGTGGCATACAGCTTCTACTTCATAATAGCGGTTTTAAAAATATTCTCGGGGTCCTTGTTAAGGTCAAGAACATCATGTACTTCACCAAGTACTAGAACAATGTAACCAAAAACCTGATTGCATTTGCCATGCAGCTGGTAGATCCCATCTCAGTGTGTTCATGTTGACTACCAGGCATGTACCTTTGCAAGCAACCTCTCCACAAATGTCAGTGAATAAATTGCCCATGATGATATGTAGCCCCTTGCCAATGCAAAGTTTCACAAGCCTCATCACCACATGTCCACCAGTGACCCAGTGTCCCCTGAGGCATACTCCTCAATGGACACCTACTACTCGCTGTTTGTCCTGGTCTTGTCATCGTGCATTCTTGTACTCGGTTGCCATCTGCAAATAGGCTGTGGATTGATCTGTCTGCTTCCCAATTGTCTGTAAACACTTGCCCATTCTCTCGCTGATCAGAGGATATACAACATTTCTATAATCTATGGCTACAGCATGTGGGCAATTTGTTTTGGTATAGATTTAGCTTCAAAGCAATTATCTGCAATTTTCTAATTATGAACCGGCCCGGGCATCTTCAGTCGAAGCGCTCTGCAGCAGTGGAGTACGGCATTTAGTGTCTTGTCAGGGAAATGTCAAGTCCACTTAAAATTGGTTTGAATACCAGTTCTGCTTGTAGCTTTGCAAAATGTTGAGTATTTTGGAGTTCTTTGTTAAATTAGGTAAATGCTGATTTGCAACCCCATCGTTTAGGTTTCATGGGGCTACATGTTATGATGCTTTAAAGGTGTGATTATAATAAGAATAACACTATGATGCAACTAGAATATACTTTCTACAGGACGGACATTCTCAGATCTTTGACAAAAAAAAGCTAAATATGCCCTCAGTTCCTGAGCATAAGGACCCACAATGCTAACTTCTCCACTGAGGAAACAGACTTCTCTCAATCTTCTTCAGTCCAGAAACTGCATATGCACAGTTAAAAAGCACTTTACACTTTAAATAGCACTTTAAGAAAACAGGAACGTGGGAGAGGAAGGGATGGTGAGAGCGAGAGGCAACATTTGCACACTATGTATTCATCTGCGACAAAATGAGTTTGAGTAGTACACATCAGATGGAAGTCAGAAGTACAATGATGGCAATTGTCTTTACAAAAACATACATAGACCTACTGTTGAATTGAAAGGTAAACAAGTAATCCTAACTAAGTCCACAGTCATTTAAATGTGTTGACAGCTCGAGTTGCAGTGAGATTTTGAAAAAGTATGAAAACCAATTGTCCGATGTCCATCATTGGTTTAAACTTTTACACAACAAGAGCATTATCATTTTCACAATTAAAGTTTTATTTAGAAATATATCTATTTCTTTAAATCTGTACTGTTCCTTTATATCAGACAAACCATGTATGGCCAGTCTGTACAGACAGAGATAACTCTGTGGTTGCAAGGCTAACCAATAGGCTGAGCGGAGTCCTCCAGCCCATGGCCAAAGTACCTCTCTCTCTACTGACACACCGCCCCTGGGCCATGAATATATGAAAAATTACAGAGCAGCACCCTTGGAAAAGATTTGCCTGGCAACAGCTTCACACACATGTGTGTGTAGGAATAAAAAAAAAACACCAATTGTTGCCCATGGGCATAGTTAGAGGTGGAAAAGCCCATGCCTACATTAGCAATTCTGAAACAGTAAACAGTAATTCTCTGCTCTCTCCCCCACAAATCGAGTAAGGGTTGCAGCACAGCATACCAGTCTCCAAAATGAATCCAGGGCAGGAGGAATGACACAGTAAAGTTAAACATGCTTCTGGGAAACCAGACAAATGGCAACGCTACAGCCCAAAGTTTAATCTACAAGCCCCAGATCAGCGTCAAAATGTACAATGTTATCTTTCAGCATGGTTCAGGCCAGAATGGTCAAACTCTGGATTTAAGCGACCAGATCAAGCCAGAGATGTAGAACTGCTTCTAAAAGTACTGGCAGCCCATGGACTGCGTATGGGAGCGAGGCAGGTTGAGGGTGGAGTAGAGGGCTTTGTCAAAGAACATTTCAGTTTTTTCACGTAGCTCTGTGGTTCCAGTCAATGCCGGTCTGTCAGCTCCACGTGGCCACAGCTGAAGTCCACAGACAAGGTCGCTGTTCAAGCAGGCCTGGCCGTCATGATCAATCAGTGTTGTTACCCTGCCAACAATGGCGATAACCCCCAATAACATCATATCAGAGAACCACACACACACACACACACACACACACACACAAACACACGCAAATATTTTGCTAGTAGGAAGTGCAGCTGTGAAACAGGCTTTTTCGATCTGACTGTATTGCTGAATGTTTGTCATGAAGTCAGACTTGCAGCTTTCAGGGCTTTGTCTATGACCTCTGAGGGACCACAACATGGAGAGTGTAACAGGTGCATGGGAATCAGATTACGAAAGTTCTGGCAATGCGCATGGCACTGGTGACTTAAGTCATAAAACAATCACCCATAAAACGAACCATATTAGAAAGCACCTCTCACGGATTGCTAGGAAATGAATCTGTCATATCGTCAAGTTTAATCCAATTTTTATACAAAAACAGGCATACTTGCTTTAAAGACATAAGGAACTATCAGGAAAATACCTGACAATCCTGCTATATCTTTTTAATATGCAAGGCTATGAATAATGGTCTTGACATTGCTCAATTGCATTCTGCATGTCCTTGTGGTGAGGGAATTAATCTGATTTGACGCATAGAAAGTGCATGTGCAAGTGAGTGCAAGAACGTAAAAACTCACAAAGAAATTGCAACAGCCCATCTTACCTCTCCCCCATGGCCATCGAAAATCCCAAATATAGACGGGTGACTCTTGTTTACGATGTCAGTTAGGACCTCAAAGCGGTCTTCCATGTGATCTCTCCGTCCCTGGATTGAGTAAACCGCCACATTGTTGCTCTTGAAATCCCAGGTTTTGGAGAACTCTGCGTCCAGAACATCAAGACCCCCGAATTTATCATTCTGCATGATCTCCGCCACTTTCCCCTTGACCATTTTGACAGCATCCCGGCTGGACTTGACGATGGTTTTCACCTCGTCAGTGTGGAAGAAGTAACTCCAGAGAGCAAGACTTATACAAAGCAAAAACAATGTCTCTGGTCTGAGCAGAAAATAACGCATGATCCGACCCAAAAGAGACAACAGGGTCATCGTATCCTCTATCATTTATAACAAGAAATCACGGCAGGTTGTTATCGGTTACCCGCAAATCTCATTCCATTATCGACGTGAGAATATAATCAGCGAAACCGAAATCACCAAACGTTCCACGATACATTTATCTTCTGTAAAAATATGAATTAATTTACCACCACGCGGAACCCACACATAACGTGGATTGGTGTCTTGGAGAATCCGTAGAAACTGCGGGGTGAAAGAAGCTGCCGAGGCTGGCTCACTTTAGCATAAAGCCCCGCAGTGTTCCAAAGGTTGTCTTGTCCATATGATGCGGTTATTACACAACCATGCAAGGGGGAAATGTTATAAACCTCCAAACAGAGCAAGGAAAATCACCGCTTTTGTACCTTGTAAACAGGATTTCCTTCTTCGAGCTCTGAGAGCAGGGTTGGATATTGACTACACCATTCCCCGTTATCTCAAACTGATGAAGCAGTCGGTTTACAGGACCGCACCACTTTGAACACGTGAGATGTGCACAATGAAAAAAACGAGTATTTAAATTTAATTAAATAAATAACTTAATAAACAACCTGTTGTACTTCGATGATAATAAAATTGATTTATACAATGAGTCAATCGTTTCACAACTCCCAAACAGCGCGAATTCAGTTTATTCAGTCTGTGTTTAAACTAAATAGCGTTTCAAGCAACTGCACTCAGGCAAAGGAGAGGGACACAATGGGTCCTTCGCCACGAAAAAAAATCTTATGTCGTCATCATCCTGTTCCTCTTTTCAGGTTTGTGGTGGAGAAACGTGGATGATCGTAAACGTGTAGCTGCATGGACAGACACCACGTAAGTATGATTTCTTTATCAGATGTCTGATGAAAGGATCCTAACTTATTTAATCAGCGCCTGCTTGCTATGTACTCTAGTGCAAACCAGTCACAATGAACATCATCCGACATTGAAGGAAACTGGCACGTTAACTAGCTAGGTAAGGTAGCGTATTAGCTAATAACAACCATTTAAAATAGCATTTTTCTGATTACTGTACGCGTCGGTTAACTCAAGTTAATCAAAACAAGGTATGTACTCTATTTTATTGCGTCTCGCTATGGCATTGTAGTTGTCTAACAGTGTTTCAATCCATCGAATGTGTGCGGTAAAATGTAAACACGGGTTGCATACATAGCACATAACAAGTCTCTTCTAGCTAGCACCTAAAGTTAGCGTTACTAAGTTAGCAACTAGCCGGTTAGCTAACTGTAGACATCTTCGAGATCCGATAACCTTAGCGTCATTACATCAGATTAATTTACCGTTTGACATGTTTACATACTGTTACCTATTACCTCATTTTTAAACCTGGTCACATTGAGACTCGACAAATCATAACATCGTGCGAGAGAACGTTATATGCTGTGTGAATACCCTACTTCTATGAAATTCCGTCCCGGCCATGGATCCTTGTTTTGTAGGCTAAAAATAGTAATTTTAATTACATAACTGCCATAAAAGAACGTAATAATAATACATTAGACTTACATATTCATTTACTAGGAACGAAGTTGCCTTACAAATGGAAGGAAACACAGATAGACATAACGAAAGACATGGAAGACATGTTACAACTCAATAGGGGATATTTTGACACCAGACCAAGTAGTGGAGGGAGGCAGGGTTAGAGGTATATAGTTTGGAACAGCTGGTGCTTGAGGCGGTGGTGGAAGATGGTTATTCAGTCCTGGATGGTTTGCGGGAGGGAGTTCCAGAGCCTAGGAGCAACCCAAAAGAAAGTCCTATCCCCAAATCTCTGGACCTGGTGTTGGGGACGGTGAGGGGTGGCCTGATGTACTGGAGCACAGAGAGCAAGTGAGGGGGTCGGTAGGAAATAAGGACAGACTAATTGTAAACGATAGGTGATGAAGGGCTTATCCAATGGATTTTATATTTAATGTGTTGAGACAGTGGAGTTTAGAGGATAGGGTGATATGATGCTATGGTGTTTTGTGGGTGAGAAGACTGGCTGAAGAATTTTGGACAACTTGGAAGTTGAGGGAAAATGACTTGGTGCTGTAAATGGCGAATTGCAGCAATCAAAAAGAGAGATGAATACATGCATTAGGGTTTCCGTGGCCGGATGGGAAGGCCTTAGTGTGGCAATGCTGTGTAGATGGTTTTGAAAGAAAAGTGAGTTTTGGTGCAGATTCTGTTAAATAGCCCTTAGTGCGAAGCATTGTTAGCAACTGGCTGCTTTTACACAAGCATTTGGCTGGGTATCATTGTCTCCCATTTTTCACAAAGCCGTGGGTGCACTGGACATCTGTTACATCAGGATCATATCCCCTTTACGGTTCTGATTAGACTACTGGAATTGCAAAGGGTTCTTCTCAGTCTACATTACCAGCCAAAAGTTTTGAGACACCTGCTCATTCATGGGTATTTCTTTATTTTTACTATTTAACACATTGCAATATAATAATGAAGACATCAAAAGTGTGTAATTACACATGAAATGATGTAGTAGGGCTGGACAATTTGACCTATAATCACAATTAATTGAACGTATCACTTTGATAATTAATAATAGTTTTTATTTTGCCCTCAGTTCACTGACAAGGTTTGTACTGTAAATATGCTGAAATATTAAAGGTGGGATTTTTTTCTAATTAAGGAGTGCATATCTTTGTGATTTTAAAATAATTGAAGGAAACACACACAGAAACTTAATGGCCATTTACAGAATATTTTGATTTTTTTTTTACCAAAGCACACAATGCTTGAAATAAAAACGCCTTATTAAAAAAGGAACATTTAGTTTTAATGCTTTGTGTAGCCACCTGTTGTTGGGCACTTGTCAGTCACTCTTTTTGAGCCATGTACTGTTTATATTCGGTAGCATGATTGTGCTCCAAGTGTTGAAAGATTGGTGGTATTGCCTCTGGATGCTGAAACTGTTTTTCTGCAGTGTTAACATTGGACTTAATTTTGTTCGGTGTCATCTTTACTGAAGCCAAAATGTGTCCAAATGACGGACACATTGGCTTGGTGTTTGAGTTCTCCTCCGTGTTGCTTTAATGCCGCTGACTGGACAGGCAGGAGTCACAAGACTACATGGGGTGGTATGTTAATAATGTGAATGTACTAAACAAGATTAAAAAGACAAAATACCCGACATGGTAAAATACAGTTAGAGGTTCTACATTTCGGGGTGTCAATTACTTTTTAGTAAATTGTCCAGCCCTATTGTGTTGTAACCAAGAAAGTGTCAAACAATATAAAATAGAACCTACATTTATAATTTAGATTCTTCAAAGTAGCTACCCTTTGTCTGAATGACAGCTTTGCGCACTCTTGTCATTATCTCAACCAGCTTAACCAGTCACCTAGAATACATTTAATCATTTACACACATGGGCGATTATTTTTTTTAAAAAAGTTTAATTGAGCCCTTTTATTGCAACACTATTTTTGTGAAGCATATAACCTCAATTGTAGTAGCCTGCATTATGGTGCAGTTGCAGAGATACATCAGGCCTGTTGTATATTTGTTCTCAATACTTTCTGAAGGCAAAATAATAATATATTATGTGTATTGGAATGAAAGGGAAGGGTAGACCATCTGAGACATGTTAAGACATGCTTTTAAAGGCACAACAGTCCAAGCAGCCCAGACACATTGGCTGAACTCACTCCCGGTGTAAAATCTGAAAATACTGCTGTGTGTAAACTTATGTTTGTAATCACTTAATTATTTAGGGAGACTGAAAGAGCACCGCCAATAAAGTCTAGCAGTGGTTTCCCCAGTTATAATTCAACCTATTCAATTTTGTTTCTTGAGAGTATTAGGCAGGTCTAATAAAAGATGTTGCCCGTCTTGCGTATCTTCTTTTTGGAATGCATGGACATTTCCACTAGTATTTAATTAAATTAGTGAAGACCCTATCTGGATTGACTTAAATTCCCACCTAGGCCCTGCAAAATATAATTAAAGTTCAATTTCCCAACCTAGCTTTCTTGTAGAATCACATCTACACTGTCAGGTAGTGACTGAATTCTAATAGATTTACTATTTTCTCTAGATCTTACTGGACCACCCTGGCTGGTTATAATGGAGTACATGCAAGCTCCTGCTACAAGCAGCCCGGGGAACATGTAAGTGTAACTTATAAGCCGACGCCAACAGACTGCAGCACTGTCAGAGCACCTCCCCTTGACACTCACACTACCATTTTGGGGAATTGGCATTAAATGCTAAATTGTCTTTACTTGAGTCCAAAGTGCTTTAAAGGGCTGCTTTTTATTCTGTCCCCAGCCTGTGCTGTACCTGTGGCATCCCCATCCCCCCAAACCCTGCCAACATGTGTGTGTCCTGCCTGAGGACCACCGTGGACATCTCTGAGGGAATCCCAAAGCAAGTGTCGGTGCACTTCTGCAAGCAGTGTGAACGGTACTGCCCAAACCACCATCACCCCGTCCAACTTATTGCTGCAGCAAGGATGTTTTTATCACCATCTTCTGCATTCTCTTGTCAAAAGAGGCCAGTGAGTCCAACAGTTAATTTGAGTTAGTTAACTGTTGGAATCACTGAAAGTTGCCAACATTTGACTGATGCCCCTTGTTCCCTTTATTGTAGGTACTTACAGCCTCCAGCCTCCTGGGTGCAGTGTGCTCTGGAGTCCAGGGAACTGCTGGCTCTCTGCCTTAAGAAACTGAAGGGCAACATGACCAAAGTCAGCTTCCCATCTTTAATCTCCTGTTTTTAAATGTGAACATACAAATGTTTTGACCAGGCCTGGCCACTGTACTCACATATTGTCCTCTAAATCCAGGTGCGGCTCATCGATGCTGGATTCCTGTGGACAGAACCCCACTCCAAGAGGATTAAGTTGAAGGTGACCATACAGAAAGAGGTGAGCGATGAGTGGAGAAATGAAAGAATGAAAGAATGAAGGCTGATGTGTAGTTGTAGAGCACAGTTATTGTCGCAGGTTAGCCAGTGACTCATCTCAGCTTCATGACCTTTAAGAGGAGTCGGATTCCCCCTGGTCCTCTTGGTCCAGCCCTTTGTCTGGAGAATAGGCAGGGGCTTTGTGTGGCCAATGATTGTCTTTGTAGATGCCCTTTAGTCACCACAATCGTAGCGGCACCAAACTCTGGTGGATTAAGGTTCTCACACACACACACACACACACACACACATTTGTTTTCCAAATGCTGGGTAGGTACAGATCCACTTGTGGGTTTGGTACAGTTATGTTTTGGTTCCAAGTATTTTTTTTGCTAGTTTCAAGATGCATAAAGAAATATGTTTTCATTTATTTACCTGGCGTGTCCCATGAATGATTTTCTGAGCTGCGATTGTGTGTGAGAATGGCCGTGTGGTCTGTCTCTTGCAGGTCATGAACGGGGCCATCCTGCAGCAGGTGTTTGTCGTGGAGTTTGTCATCCAGTCCCAGATGTGTGATGACTGCCACCGCATTGAGGCCAAAGACTTTTGGAACTCTGTGGTGCAGGTCAGACAGAAGGTAACGCTTTTAGCATTCCTACATTTTGTGCCCAGAAAGTGTTGATTTTTGAACACATTGTGGGTAAACTAACGCTGGGCTGGTCCCTTTTTCAGACCTCACACAAAAAGACGTTCTACTACTTGGAGCAGCTTATTCTTAAGCACAAACTCCATCAGAACGCACTCAACATCAAGGAGATCCATGGTGGGTTTTGTATAGAATGCATGTCTTTACAAGTCGTGTGGTATTGTCATGTTGCTGAGCGGTCCATTTGCCATGTCAAAAATGCTGTTTTCCTGAGCTCCTAGTTTTAGTCAACCTCTCATTAACACATACAAACTATATTTTGGGGACCCCAGAAGAGATTTCCGCTGCTCCAAAGCAACATGTAACAAGGTTCCAAATAAACATCAAACACACACACTCATTCAGAATGTTAGTGAGAAGTTTGACAGTTACTGCTATAAATGACCTTCCTCTCCAGCGGCAGTTAAAGCTTTGAGCCTTTAAAATGCGGCAGCCATTTTTCCCCCATCTGTTTTGTATTACTGTGGCTGGGATATTGAGCTGGAATGGTGGTAACAGAGGTTGCTCGCAGTGTTTGCCAGGAGTGGATTTATTGATAAGGGCCATGACCCATTTCTTTGTTAATGTACTTATCCTTCACTCTCAGAGGGCATCGATTTCTACTATGCCACCAAGCAGCATGCTCAGAAGATGGTGGACTTCCTCCAGTGCACAGTTCCCTGCAGGTAGGAACCAGTTCCCCATGACCCGGAAGTTTCCGTGTCTGAAGTCACACAACCATGATACAACTATACATTGGGAAACATTCTGCTGGGTCCTAAGATCAGGGCCACATCTTCCTAGTGTGGGTGGCACCATTCCACTGGGCTTGTGTAACGTTGTAGAGACAACGTGCTTTAGCTGCTGAAATGCTGCCACCCCAAGTTCAGAATAGTTCTGTCATCTCCACAACGAGACTCCTAATAGAATGGTACACTGACATGCTATTTCTCTGGTCCAGTGTTTGAAAATATTGATGATTTCTATTTCTAGCTAAGCATGGAGATGTTTTTTTGCCCTCTGACAACACAAATTGTTATAATGTGGTCTTTCTTGTTTATTTTGCTCTCTCTGGTTTAGGTCAAAGACCTCCCAGCGCCTCATCTCGCATGACATTCACTCAAATACATTTAACTACAAGAGCACCTACTCCATTGAGATAGTTCCTGTCTGCAAGGTATGCAACATCACCCTCACATTGGGAGTAGTATGCCCTTCACGGTCACATGACGCTGGTTACATTGCAGTGAGTTGAATAGGTGAATAGAGCTCAGAACACTAGACTCAAACGATCTGTACCAAACAGGCCAGGGCACCACAACACAAGTTCTTCCTCCCTGGGATTCAACAATGTTTAGATAAATATGCTCAAGACCTAACATGTCAGATCAGTGCACGAGCAGCGATGCTTGCCTTCTGACTGTACAGGTGTGCCTTTGTTTTATTCGATAAAACCTGTTTTGATAGATGGATGGTGTGACAGGAACATATTTCTATCCTTTGTGCTGCCTTGTATAAAGACCACCAATGACTAGTTGCAGCCTTGCTGCGATGGTCTGTAATCAGATAGGATGTAATGTTTCAACGGTGACTAATCTTCCTCATTTCCTGATTCCAGTGATGATGCACCATAGAAGCTCTCTGACCTTTGCCCTTGTATAGCCTGAGTGGCAGGCGTTTCCTGGGTTTCCAAGTCTGTCTGATGGGGATCTAAAGTCTCTTACTTGACCTCTGGCTCTTTTTGTGTTTTCTTGTGGCCCAGGACAACGTGGTGTGTCTGTCACCCCGTTTGGCTCAGAGCCTGGGGAACATGGGCCAGGTGTGTGTGTGTGCCCGGGTCACCAGCACCATCCACCTAATCGATCCCAACACACTACAGAGTGAGTACTTCCCAACCCACAAGACCTTGCCACCATCTTCTACACTCTCTGTTAAGAGTTGACGGCTGAGACACTCATTGTTTGGGATGAATTTACGTAAATTGACTGGTTCAACAATCAAGTGTGTGTGTGTGCGTGCATGTGTCTGCCCACTCGCGCGCATATGTTAGTGCTTGTGTGCGGGGCTTGATACAAAGTATAAAATCTGCTCCATATTTTTAACATCGGTTTTTGATAGACTGGTGGAATGTGCTTATTCTACTTATCTTTATTCTTTTGTGCCTAAATGAAGCCAGAACTGTTTCTGGTGTGTCTGTTCACCACATGCTCATCACCCTCATTTTATTCTCAAGTCTTTTCTAATCAGGTCATTCTACACAGGGCACACACACACACACACACACTATGCATGCTACACATGTGTGGAGAGATTTAGTCAGGATGTTTGCATCAAAAATGCAATCGTGGTTTCTTATTTGGTGTCATTATTGGCTCTGTGTGCTGTGCATGTAAAATATTCACTGTTTGAGGTCTGACATTTTGAGAGTCAAGGCACACGTTTTTAATTAGTGTTCAAAGACCAGCTATTTTTGCTCCGGTAGAGAAATTCATAGCCAGCAGTCTCAACCCCAGCCTCTGGGCAGAGCAATGATCCATGCTAGCCAGATCACTATACAGCAGTGCCGAGTTAAGTTCTTGCGTGCGTTTGCGTGTGTGTGCAGTAATTGGTGTTGTTTTGAGCGGTCCAAATGTAAACTTTGGACTGTTTTTACAGGATGTAGAACCATCTAATTCTGTATCTTGTCTGAACCAACAGTTGCTGAGGTAGATGGGGGAACATACTGGCGCAACCCCTTTCACAGCCTTGTTAGTCCTCGGCAACTGGAGGAGTTCATCGTCATGGATATCGATCTCATCAGGAACCAGAAACTCGGGGCAGGAGCAGGCCTGCGGTCCAATAAGGTGAGGAAAGGGACAGGAGCATGCCCGTGGTCCAATAAGGTGAGGGAAGGGACAGGAGCGTGCCCGCGGTCCAATAAGGTGAGGAAAGGGAGAGGAGCGTGCCCGCGGTCCAATGAGGTGAGGGAAGGGACAGGAGCATGCCCACGGTCCAATAAGGTGAGGGAAGGGACAGGAGCATGCCCACGGTCCAATAAGGTGAGGGAAGGGACAGGAGCGTGCCCGCGGTCCAATGAGGTGAGGGAAGGGACAGGAGTACGCCCGAGGTCCAATGAGTTGAGGGGAAATGACAGGAGCAGGCATGCCTGAGATTTCTTATAACTATCTAAACCTTTATTATTTTTGGCATGGTTTTTTGTAGATGACTGTAGATATTTTACCTCCTGCTTAATTACAAGCAAAATAAGTGTGGATTCTAGATTCTGGATGTGTGCAACCTCCCATCACTCTGTGAGGACAAAAGTACTTGTTTTCTACATGACATTCTTGAACCGGACATCAGATTAGAGGATAACGTTTGTGTGTTTCCAGCACACCCTGGCTGAGGTGTGGGTGCAGAAGACTTCGGAGATGGACACGGCTCAGCAGTATCACTGTCGCACACACTTGGGTCACCTGCTTAACATTGGAGACTTGGTTCAAGGGTAGGTAACATTCATGAGCTGCTACACAGTTACAAAACTCATATGTTCCAATAACTTGTTCTATTAGAGACTTAAAACCATTTTTTCTTGTAAATTAAATAACATTTCTTTTTGTTTTTTCTAGGTTCGACTTTGCCAATTCCAACGTTAATGATGAATTTCTGAATAAGATGAACCCTAGTCACGTTCCTGACGTGGTAAGAACCTGTTCATATTATAGTGCGCACATTCAAATATCATCCGAAACAAGCATTTGCCCCACACTTTTCTTTTTGGATTAGATCACATTGCCCCCCGGTGGACATTGTGGTATCGAGTCAATTTAATGTTTGCTGCGTTGAGTTGAAATGCTATTTCCGCTCCCATCGCCTACATGACTGTTTACTGTCTACCATTCAACTGATTTAGACTAACTGAATACCATTCAGCTTGTTTCTTCACATGACATTCATCATAATTAAACCTACTGTTGTGAACTTGCAGGTGCTGATCAAGAAGAGCTACGACCGTAGTAAAAGGGTGAAGCGCCGGAACTGGAAGCTGAAGGAGATGAACAAAGACAGAGAGGGCATGGACACGGACGATGAAAGGTAAGGCAGGGGATGAGTATCAGTTGGATGAGAGGTGGAGAAGCAGGAAGGGATGAGGACCAAAGAAGCGAGTTGAGAGAACTCACTGAAGGATGGGTATGCTAATGTCCAGGTGATGACTATGGGAATAATAAAAGGTCATTGTCCTCAGTATTGGCAACAGTTATAAAGCCTTCTCATATCTCCTTCAGACAATATCAGGACTTCTTGGAAGACCTGGAAGAGGATGAAGCCCTGAGGAAGAACGTAAACATCTTCAGAGGTGAGTGGGACCAGAGTTTTCTGCGTCTCTTTACCGATCTTCAGAGAACCTGTGTGCTTTGTTTCACTGTCACCCACAGCTTTCTGAATCCTTCATCCATTTTAGCTGAAGGATGTTTTGAATGTGACGAGTGTGTTTTGTATCGCAGATGCGTCTAAGATCCCAGTGGAGAGCGATACGGATGATGAGGGTGCCCCACGGATCTCTCTGATGGAGATGTTGGAAGACCTCAGCCTATCAGATGCCACCGGTGGAGAGGGGGCTGACATGATGACTGAATAGACCAGTCAGGGGCGGATGTAGAAATTGGAATGATGTTGGAGGATATCAAATAAAATGTCATCTGGCTACAGAATATATAACATTTTTGCTTTAAGACGTGTGAAATAAAACACCACATCTGCTTGATGGGACGTATGAAAATGTTAAAAATCTTTAAGGATTATGTTACTAAATCATAGGCATGGATCTACGTCTCAATATGGTACCTAATATTCACAAAGAGATGCTGACAGTGTGGTGAAAGTGGTTGAGTAATTAGGAATTAATGGACATCTTCATGTAGATGGTTTCTGTCTGTCAGTATAACAGGATCTACATGTCTGTGTATTGGATTACATATGCTAATGCTTAATAAGCATTAGAATTTTTACTGAATACTCTTATCAACAAAACCAAACCGTGTCATGCAAAGTCAAGTAGCTTGAGAAATATGTTCCTGAAGCTCAACATCAGTTGAAATGCTAATTTGTTAATTGGACTAAGTGGGCACTAGACATTGCAGAAATGCAAATTGCTTTATTGTTGCCGGCTGTACACTGTGATATTGTGGATGAAGACAACATATGTTTGCTGGGACAGGTTTAATGCTCATAGATCTAAGCCTCTAGGGGAATTAACTTGGGGCTTAGATACATTAGGAGAAAGGTCTGTTAGTGCCACTTCTCCAGAGAATTGTTTGGAGAAGGCAGGATCTTTTTTTGGCAACTTAAGCAGTTAAGAGTAACCAGATCCTTGGGAAAGTGACTTAAAAGTCCCTTTGGACAATTAAGTGGTGCTGGGACTTCTCCCTATGTTCCCTAACCCTGACCCCCTTTCTCACCTGTTTCCTATGGTGAGACACCCACACCTATAGTATACTCTCGTTCTCCAAGGCCTGTTCTTGTCACCCATTCCACCCACTCATTGTATAACACATTTTACTCCCAGGAAACTGTTGACAGAGCAGTGGGTGAATTGACTTGTCCTGTGTCCCAAGACATGGTTTAATAGGGTCTACAGTGGGGCAAAAAAGTATTTAGTCAGCCACCAATTGTGCAAGTTCTCCCACTTAAAAAGATGAGAGAGGCCTGTAATTTTCATCATTGGCACACTTCAACTATGAGAGACAAAATGAGATACAAACTCCAGAAAATCACATTGTAGGATTTCTAATGAATTTATTGGTAAATTATGGTGGAATAAGTATTTTGTCAATAACAAAAGTTCATCTCAATACTTTGTTATATACCCTTAGTTGGCAATGACAGGTGAAACGTTTTCTGTAAGTCTTCACAGGGTTTTCACACACTGTTGCTGGTATTTTGGCCCAGTCCTCCATGCAGATCTCTTCTAGAGCAGTGATGTTTTGGGGCTGTCGATGGGCAACACGGACTTTCAACTCCCTCCAATGATTTTCTCTGGGGTTGAGATCTGGTGACTGGCTATGCCATTCCAGGACCTTGAAATGCTTCTTACGAAGCCACTCCTTCGTTGCCCGGGCGGTTTGTTTTGGATCATTGTCATGCTGAAAGACCCAGCCACGTTTCATCTTCAATGCCCTTGCTGATGGAAGTTTTCACTCAGGTGTCTTTTATACTGGTAACAAGTTCAAACAGGTGCCATTAATATAGGTAACGAGTGGAGGACAGAGGAGCCTCTTAAAGAAGAAGTTACAGGTCTATGAGAGCTTTTTTGACTAAATACTTTTTTGCCCCACTGTATATGCAGGAATATGTGCAATGGTTGTAAAATGTAACAGCTCAAAAAGCCGACAGGACCTTGTGGTGATTTCATACAGATGGTTTCATGGACGGATGGAAGTAATGAGGGTGAACTGAAGATGTAACAACTATCATGGGTTACTAATTGGAAAATCCTTATAACTGTTGATTGCATATAGGAATGTGTGTATTAAAGATTTTCCTCAACTTTTATAATATGATAATAGCTGGGGCCTGGCTACTTTGAAGAAATGAAATATGGTTAAAATGCAGCGTATGCCTACCTGTACATGGTAGAAAAATTGCTCAAATCCAGTAGCCATGGATTGGAATGGAACATTTACAATGCCTTGCTGCCTTAGGTTAAACAACCTTTTAGTTACTGGTAAGATGCTGTAACAGCTACCTGTGCGGCAGGAACAACAATAACCAGTGCCAGGTGCATTTGGAATAAAGTGGGAGGTCTGGTTGATATTTGGCGAGATTAGAGATTACCCATTTCATTTGACTCTTTTGGTCCCAGGCAGTAACATACTTGTTCATTTGGTGATGCAGGCTTTCAGACTCAACCAACGTAGAGCCTGGCTGCATGGAGCCTACCTAATCATTCAACTGAACTGAGTTAGTGCTTGGGTGTAAAACAATATTACTTGATTTCTAAAGAAATCCAGCCAATCTAAATTTTCAAGCAATCTCAGTAATTGTGCCAGTACTTTAGAAATACCGAGTTATTGCATCAACCCAGCACTGTGGACTCGTATTACTAGCAGGCAGTGGATATATAAATATATAATATTTATATATATTTATATATCCCATGTGGTGCGTAGGTGGAACTGTGCACCCGGAATGCAGCACAAAATTCAGCGGACTCCTGCGTCAGACGTAAGTCATCCTTAAGTCGCAAACGGGTAATCTTAATTAAAAAATGACAGCGCTAAGGTGACTGCCATTGCCCAAAAGAATCCATGAATCATATTTCTGACGGATCGTATGTAGAATGAAATATATAGAGTTAGAATACGCCCAAATAACTACGTGCACCCAAATGTGGATGTAAACACTGGTAGTGGGTGTGGCGTAGACTCAGGTCTTACGTTGTGTTACATGTAGGGAATTGACCGTACCTGTTACATGTAGGGAATTGGCGAACTGGTAAGGTTGCTATTTCCATTAATAGCGGAACAGAAGTAGCTGGGACACAAGCCATTGTGCTGTCCTGTAGTGAACTTGCCAGTAAAACTGGAAACCGGACAGTGGCAAGTTTACCCCACATAGGTGAGTTCAATTTTTGCTATCTGTGATTTTCTTTGGGCCTACATTTGTCAGCATCCGGCACGTACTTATTTATTGCCGATTTTGCCTGGATCCACCCATTCTCAATTCATAGGGTATGTGCATCCGTACTGCAGCAGAAAATACGTTACCCTATAGTAATATACTTTAAATGAAACACTGTCACAAAGCCTTGTTGTCGCACGTTGATGCATACTGTACCGGTATCTGTAAGTAACAGATTGTCCTACGGGTTGGCTAGCTGGTCGACTAAAAGGTAATTCGTATATTCACTCTAGTTGATGCCAAACACTTAGGCCTGTATTATGGGTGTATTTATATAACTATGTTATAATAGGCTATTTATATTACACAAAACATTTTCATAACATTTTTGCAGTCACCTCGGCCTTGAGCACTAAATGTTCTCTAAAAATGTAAGAGCATACTCTATAACTACTTGATGGCATTTTTTAATCCCGTTCTAATTGCCTCTGCTCTCAATTTATAACAAAAAACCTGCACTGTCACAAAAATCCATATTATATTGCAACCTTTATTCAGTACCTATCAAAAGTGGGGACACCTACTCAATTCAAGGACATTGATTTACTTTTTAATATTTTCCGCATTGTGGAATAATAAGGAATATCTCAACAGTGCGGAATAACACATATGGAATAATATTGTAAGCAAACAAAAAAGGTGTTTAAAAAAAATCGAAATATATTTATATTTTAGATTCTTCAAAGGAACCAGCCTGTGCCTTGATGACAACTTTGCACACTCTTGACATTCTCAACCAGCTTACATTTCCGGTTAGTTCCTGAACTGAATGCATTCACTTCGAATCGGCCGTATTTTAATTTCTGTCCCTAAAGGGAGGCTTGAAAAGTTTAGACCTATTTCCATATTGCGTTGTTGTCTCAACATATTTTACCCTTTTATAAAGTAAAAAGTGGGAAAATATGGCAATGTAAAACTTTGTGGACTTCTCTTTCAATGTGGGAAGGCCTATTTTGTTATTTATAATGTCTTTGTGCATTACTTAAATCACATTTCTTTTTGAGAGAGGTGTAATGGAAAAGGAACTGTTAAAACAGCACACATGATTTTGATATATTAAGTTTACTGACATTACACAGTTTGTGTGTTTTATTAAACTGTTATTGATTTATTGCATATCTGGCTTTTCTCTGATCTTTCCTTCTCTAGACTAAAGATCCTGAAGGTTTTGCACATGTGCAGAACTCTACATAGATCTTTTTATGTAGTTGCCACTAGCTCTTCTGCTACTCCTTCGTGGACCTTGTGGGGGTGATCATCAATCTTTGTCTGGTGTTTAGGTTTCTACACACTGAAACATGTTGTAGGCTCCAACAAACCTGTCTTTTTTAACATCTAAGAGAAGGATATTGCAAATATAAGCAGGGCTCAAGCAGGCCTATTGGCAAACTATATTTATTATCATAGCAAATAAACTGCAGGATTTTTGTTATGCTGTTTACAAATAGGAAGCAGACATTCGCTACATAATCGTGTCAATCAATTTGCAGGTGTGCAAGTAGTAAAAGGATTGGGAATGGGAAATTCAAGAGCCAATGTATAAAGTGTAGAGTTTGAAAGGGTGCAGAGTCAGAGGGTGAGGCACTTGCGAATAGAGCATAATATCTATAGGCAGGATGTGATCCACTCATGCACAGAAGCTCCTGGATCCATAGCAGCAGATATTCTTTTGAAAAGGGTTAGAGAAAGGCCACATTTACAGCCTTGGCCTAGCTGAAAAATACTGTTACTTTATTCTGGCACAAGTGCTGGTATACCATTTTTTACATATTTGACGTCCAAATGAGTTAACCGTTCTTTTCGCCTGTAGCTTACAGTCAGCTTGTGTTTGTTCAGTTTGACATAGCATTGTTGCTTATTTTTTAAATGTGTTGTTGATCAGCTTTTTTAATATAAAGTACAGAATTTTGTTTTTTTCTTAGGGTAATTGTATGTTTAATCCTATCTGAAAGTTTTGTTTTTCTATCCTCCAGAATATCTACAAGCTATTCATTTTGCCTCTGCCATGTTTAATGTGTCTTCCCATGTCCCCTTTGATTGCAGTGAACGTAGGTACACCAAGAAAATGTATGGCTTTGTTCTAAAATGAGACTGCCGTTTTGGATTCTTTCAAACCTCAGATTACAGCAGCATTATTTTGCATGGAACATTAAATACATTATGTACAATAGACCCCAACACTCTCTACCTGCACAATCTGATAAGAACCCCCTTCAAATGTCTGTTCTCTTTCCAAAAATTATGACATCTGTATCTTAGTGGACATTTTGACAGCATTGACAATAAAACCAAAGATGACATGTGTGATGTTTGAGTGGAGTTTGTTCAGGGTTATGTGTACCAGCTATGCCTGCATTTTATTATACTACATCACTTTATTCAGGGCTCTCGGGAGCTAATTTCTGAAGTGCCTGTCTCTCCCTACACACCTCTTGTGTCTGTGATTATCCCCTCAATACCCTTCCAGGATGTACTGTATTGTTCTGGACCTTCTCATTAAAGACCAGGCAAAGTGTATTGAGTTTTCCAATGACATTTTCTACTTGCCAATGGTGTTGCCTCTAACTGTTTATCTTTCCACATGATTGATGTTGTGATGTCTGTTTTGTGTTTCTGTCCGTTATGTTGTCTGAATAACCAGGCCATAGGCAACAGTGACTGTTAAGCCGAAGCATTTGAGAATTGTGGGAGGCAACGCGGATCTCTAGAAAGACCACCCATTGTCCTCTGTCGTCGTTGTTACAGCCAACATCCTCCTTTCCTGGTTTCTGTCCCTTTGTCTCTTTCTACACCTTCCTGTCTTTCTGTCAATCTTCCTGGTCCTTTTTCTGTCACCTACTCTGTCGGTCTTTGTCTCGATTCCTTTCTCCACCTTTCACTGTATTCCTCACTCTGACCTCTGGGACGTTGTGAGAATGGATTTTAAGAATGTGAAGGAGTACCTGGGCTGGCTGTACTACCAGTACCTACTCATCACTAGTATCTATGTGCTGGAGCCCTGGGAACAGTCCATCTTCAACTCTGTGCTGTTCTCCATCTTGGCGATGGTTGTCTACACCTCCTACGTGTTTGTGCCTGTCCATGTGCGTCTGGCACTTGAGGTCTTCTCTGGGATCTGCGGGGAACAGCCAGAAAGTACCATGGCCCTAATGAACTAAGCAGCTGATAGGATGATGAGACGGATGGCAGGAAGGGAAATTGGGAAGAGCTCTCTTAGATCTGGACCACCTCCACTGACACCCCTTCCCTTTAATCCACGTACAGTTCTTCCACTTTCAAAAGGTGGCTGAGTTTAGGATGTTTCTGGACAATAGACAATGTTATTTATGAACACTGGCTAGCACCTTGCACGCTAATCACTTTACTAAGTCATTAAGCAGATTTTTCCCAAGACTAGACTCTCCAGCTATACATCTTAATCAGATATATTGAGACCTGGCATGGATAACATTATTGTGAAATGTTCTTCCCAGTCCCAGCCCTTCATTTATCCGTTGACTTCTCATTGCATACATGTGATTGATGAAACGGAAAACAATGACCTCATAGCCCATATCTGCTGTGTATCTGTATGGCACTGTTGGTATGCCAGGAAGGTGAATGTTGTGAAAGAGCAAATATTTATATAACACAGCTATTTCTTGCGGGTTAGATTTTTTTTATTGACTTGCTTAACTTGATCATAATTCTCACGAACACAGTGCTGAATTTAATGAAGTGGCCTGAATGAAAAGCAATGTCTTTGAGTGGCCAACCCACCTCTTCTCCCATCCCTACAGATGAAGAAATCATGAATCATAGCACCTATTGTATCCACTAGTTGATCTTTTAAAGCAGCAGTTGAATTAAAAACGTTTCATTCCCTCCCATTGCCAACGTATTGTAAAAGGTGTGATTTAAATCACTTACTGAATCACTTAGTCATCGCTAAGCATATTCTGCATTCTGCACGTGTTCAATTCTAGAAACTCTCCTTTGTGACGATGAACAAGATTACCCTAGACATGTTAGAAAACATTTGTCTTGGGCTCCCAAATGTCCCTGTTCTGTGGTTATGTTGGCTTGCAATACAATTCTACAACAATTAGTTTATGTGGACTTGTTTTTGTACCAACTGAGTCTTTTTTGTTGCACACAAATCTTTAATACCGAGGCACCATGTGTTTTAAAGAAATTATTATGTCACGTTGGTCCATATGTCTTGAATTCTGTGTCACATCAGCTTGGGTAGGATTATTTTCCTGCTTTAGCAAAAGGGCTGAATTAAAGTTTGACTTACTGTGAAATGATGCTGTCATTAGCAGCACTACAAACATTTAAATGAATGAATTTATTACAGTCACACTATATCTGCATGAGGTTTGTCACAGATAGGAATGGAGGCCACATTTTGCATTATGATTTGACACACTCAGCTGTGTCAAAATTGACTCACTATGCTGTTTATTTTCTGCATCTACGTCATTTTGCAGCGTCTATTTTTAAGATATAGCATCTGCATATGCACTGGTAAAGCTAGGTGGATTACAATGTTACCAAAACTGATTGCAGTTATTTATCCTTTGACATTTTTTTTGTTGCCATTCAGTTTAGGCTGTTGAATGCTTAATAAAACAAGTAATATTTGTATATAATAATATAAAGTAAAATAGCCTAATTGTTTTGCATATTGCTTGATTCTAGTGGTATTAGGATAATGAATCTGTTCACTGTGAACCTTCAGGCCGTCTAACATATGTTATATTTATAAATGATTTTCCATTGCTGGTTTCTTCTGAAATTTAAATAAAAAAATGCTTTTAGCTCTGTTGACTACTGTCTTAATTTGAACTTGCACTGTGTGAATTGTGTGTATATTAGTGTATAATCTAAACTGCATTGCAGGTAGGGTTGCACCACTCTGGTTAATTTCCCAGATTTTACAGAAATCCCTTAATATGCTGTGATTAGTTGTAAGAATTTAGCAAATATTACTTTCCTACCACTACTATGCTAAGAAAAAGTTCCAAGCAAGGCCTTTTGGGATATGTGATACATTAAGAGTTAAAAATGTATAACATCTGTCTAGGAACTTACATGAAAGACAATGTATGAACAAGAAATTTGGTCAATAACCAAGCCCCTGTCATAAAGAAATACAGTCAAGGTGATAATTCTAGAATTGAATGTGAAATTCATACTGAGAAATGACATTAGTGTGGCTTTGACAATTCTTATAAGATTATCACAAATCTGGTAGAAAATATTTGTTTATGTTTTTGGAGTAGATCAAGCCATGAGCAAGCAGAGATGATCGATCTGTAAACCATCTGTATTAGCAGCGCCCACCTGACACACACACCCACCTGACACACACACCCACATGCAACCAAAAACAAAACTGTCATGGACTGCGCCAACTAGAGCACCGCAAACCACAGTAGGCACTGGGACACACAACCTGCAAAATACTCAGTTGGAAAATATACTGCATGAATTAGCCTGTACATTAGTGCCCTCTGCCATCATAGGCCTGCAGGGCAAATTGTTCCTCCATATAAATATATTTAATTATTTCATTGTTGTCTATATTAATCGTCTTCATTCAGCACACTGAAATTATGTTGTAGCCAGACACCTGTGCGTGTCTTAAGTTGTCCTGGTATCCCACCAAAAGTGGGATCTTATTAGTCTTTGGCTAACTAGCCCTTTTCACTAGTCACATTCCAAGTCCTGATTGAGAGAACGTATGAGGGGGTAGCGTCCGCAAAATGAACGTGTTGCACAAGGTAATAGCAAACAACATGTTCCCTTTGAATCATTAGGAATGTCACTTCCACAATGTAGTCACATATAATGCAAGCTCTCCCTTGCTTGACCTCCAGTTACCTCCCCAGACCACAACCGCGAGGACTAACCATATAGAAACACATACAGAAGCTCACTTATGTTTACACACTTGGATTACCTGTATGCTTTTTCAACCCTATGAATAGTATGAAATGAAAAACATATTTCACTAGCCCTGAACCTGCAAGTTCTGCAAACGTGTGGCTTAATGAATTTTACGATTGCCCTATTTTGTTTAGTTCTGCTAACTTATTAAAAGTGTACTGTAAATGGATTTAGTGGTTATGTCGAAACAAAATGACATCAAAAGCTTGGGTGGCACAGTCTAGTCGAAAGGCAGTATTGTGTGGGTCCAGGGCATTGGGAGTGTAAACAATAAAAATCTATGCCACCAAACCGGTTCCCATCAGAGCACCATGAGTGGCCAGGGGCTTTGTTCACTCACTTGAGACATGCTTTTATCTAGAGGATTATTATTATTATTATGGATAGTTTCTTTTCTGAGGCTGTCCGCCTCTATTTCCTCAGCCCAATTGGCTGCTTGTTAACCGTCTCCTTACAAGCTGAAATTCTGCATAACTAGAACCCACTTTTAAATGGGTTGTGAAAAGTTACCTCAAACCAGCCATGCCATTATGAGGTATCTAAATATCTTTTCAACAAACAATTTATCTGCCATTTTTAGTAACACAGTGGTCTCTATAAGGCCTGGCCATGAGTGCTTTCTTCTAAGCAATATGGAATATCATATCTGCTGTAAATAAAAAACTCATTGATATTGATTTGGCTAAAGCCATTTACTCCAACCATCTGATTGTATTTAATATCCTTATCAATGTATCATTCTCAGAAGTCTTCTCTGGTTTGAATGATTTGTTTACTCATCATGAGTAATGTCAAATCACAACTGAGGGCCTGCTGTCTAAACCACTGGCTACATGTTTGAGATTTTCCAAGTTAGATAATCAACCCTATTCTCTGTGTATATTAATAATTTTGCACTTGCTTCTGGTAACCCCCTCAAATAACAATACTTATTCTCCAAGGACATTATCTTGAATACACCTAAACACTATTCTGAACATTCTACAGGTTTGCATTAATAATAATCTTATTTGCCTCATGAAAATCCAGACCTTGAATTGATCCGAGATGTATAGCTTCCCTCGATATATGGCTGATAACTCAATACCCACATCACCCACATTCAACCCTAACCCTAACACACATCTCCCACATTCAACCCTAACCCTAACACACATCTCCCACATTCAACCCTAACCCTAAC
>JACXGJ010003598.1:0-40691 GCA_016801105.1 Esox niger
CCTGAGCCTTCCATAGCTCCCCTGGTTGGTTGGAGGTTGCCTTCTTCATCTCATGGTAGAATCATCAGGACTAGAATTAGTCCAGCTGTCAGAAACCAGGCATTACTGTAGACCATCCGGGGAAGTAGAATCCGCTTGCAACTGTGGAACAGTTCGTGTGTGTGTGTGTGTGTGTGTGTGTGTGTGTGTGTGTGTGTGTCTGGCTCCAACCTGTCCTTTATTGCTGAATTGCTTTCAAGTGTCCTGTACCTGTCAGTGAATTCTCCTTGAGAAGATTAGTTGCAACTGCACAGTACACAATCAGAAATATGTCCATTACATTAGTTTGTTGCTTCTTGCTAATGCATTGTAACACAGTCCTACCCAACACTTAAGACTTATATACCTGAATATCCAATATCTTTCTGTTTCCTTTGTCTAGGTAGATTACAACAGTTGTAAACAGTAACAGAATAGTGGAAACACTAACATTCCTGTTGCTTCTGTTCTGCTAATGTATCACCATAACAATTCCACTCTTTTTTGTTGGTTTAACAACCAACAATTAACAAAACTACAAGAATAGAAGAACAATTTCCTATTACTGTTCCAATTACTCATCAGTAAAGATTCTTAGTTCATAATCTAACCAGATCTCAGTAGAAATATAATTACATTTGATTGTTTTATCTTGGACCTACAATAAAATTCACCTTTGGTTCACATAAATGATCAAACACCTTATTGCAAATCAAAACAGTTCACACCATCTTGAAGCTCAGCTAACATAACTGTTATTTAGGCCTTAATTTCTCTACAAGATGAAACCCAGTGTGAATTCCTCCAAGCCTTTTCTCATTTACCCTAGCACATCAAAGACATTGCAATCCTGTCATAAATCATGACCCCCTTTTGGTCCTGTCTCTCCAGACCTTGTCCTAAAACAGGGTGTGAAGGTCTCAATTAACTAAAAGTAATCTAGATCTTGAAATATGTTACACTTTTACCCAGGGAAACAAAGAATCCAGATACAACTTCCATCTTTTTTTTTACTCTTCAACTCTCGTATGTACTAAATACTCTCAAAGTAATAGTTACAATTTTCTATTAAAAATCTGAAGGCAGGTCTGAACCCAGACTTGCTGTTTGAGTGATAGCTGATGGTCGTAACCAATCCAAACCCAGAATAATGAACAGAAAGAATTCAGTGTAGCCAAATTAGAAAACCCAGTGTTGAATGTCACCAGTAAATCTGTTTCTCCTCCAAGCAGATCAAACAAGTCAAAATCCCATTTCAAGCAGACCCCCCCACCCACAATTGTGTTTCTGTGAGTGAGTTGCGCACTCCAGGGGGTCTGTACCTCTCTTTACAACTTAGACTATGTAAAGCTTCTCAACATAGTTTTCTAGAATAGAACTTGATGCAAAATTGCTTTCTCAGTTTAAATTAAAACATACCAAAATGTAGTACCCATGTAAGGAATAACAATATGTGTTCTCTGAACCTTTTTACCTACTTATTCCATAATGCATCAGATTAACATGGTTACTTCTAATTAAATATCAAACAAACAAACTGAACAGTCATATTCTCATAGTCACTATTCATCCAAACAAATGAGTTATTTCTCAGCTAAACCAAATCAAAATGTTAAGATGTATTCTACTCAACAATAACCATGTAAGGTTTTACATCAAACAAAACAGTTTCCAAAAATCCAAATTAGAAAAACACTGTAAATGTATACTAAGGGCCATAACATATTTTCTGATATAACTATTACTAATTTATCTGAGCAAACAGGAAAACCCAATTTCTCATGTAACTCTTTTAAGTACCTATTTAATTAATAAAGGTAATATGTCATACATTCCCCCCTTGCTTTCACGTCAGTCAACGGAAAATGACACCATACATGAAAGCAGAACCATCACAGGACGGACATGAAGAAAACCGAGAGCAAGGATGAAATCTATTATTCATTCAGCAAGGAGTCAAAAACTGAATGTACCTCAAATAAAAAATGTAAAATGATACAAACATCCACAAACCAAACAAAAAACCAAATGTGCCACACGGTCGCTCATGTGAAGGAATCATAATCCAGAAAACCCATTGACAAAACATCCAAACCAGCAAATCAAAATTTGCATTTCCACAGGCAATAGCCAAACTAGAGGTGAGACAATAAAAACATAATGTCTCAATTTACATCCTAAGTTCAGGGAATTTCTCCAGCTTTGATGCAACCTGTCTTGACGACCGATACTATTCTAATTAGTAGCAGTCAGACAAACCCAAAATCTGAACCTACATTCATACTCCATGCACTTACTTCAAGATAGTTCTACTCATTAACAACGGGGGATAACTTCAGGTCTCCACCCTCACAACAAGTAGGCCGTAAAACCATACATACCAACATGAAAGCTTCTGAGAGGAAAATAAATTCAGCCTGCACCTAACACTTGATTGTACCAAAACAAAATATACTCATGGTAGGGAAACTACCACAGGAGAGACCAGTTTGAACATTCAAATTTAACCCATAGTAATAGGCTACTCGGTAAAGGCCATCCCAGGGGGTCTGCCCCATTTAACCATTTGTCAGTGTACCTTTTCAGAATCTAAACTCCATTAACGAGTATCAGGCGCTAGTTTTAAAGCACAAGTATTATCTCAGTCATCTAACGTAAACAAAAACAAAGCGAAACTACATGTTTTAACCAAACCCAATTCAACACTTTAAACAGGACATCTAATTATACGGGCTTTGGATATTTGGGGAATAAACGTGATTTGGCTACTTTACTCCGTTGCAGGCTATGACTATATTGGATGTAAATCTAGTCTTCATGGGAAACAATGTTTTCTAAAAGTTAAAGACCATCCTCATGTGGGGTGTAGATTCTACCACTTATACAACATATAAGGAGGGCGAAAACACTATATTTCAACTTTATGTACGAAAAACTGCGAGACCACATTTAACCAAAGTAGGAAAGCATCATTGTACAAATTAGCAATTTATCACTTGGGTTATAGTCAGGACAAAATTATTGAATTGAGTTCTAAAGAATCAGGCAAACCCCTCCACCAGTGCCAGCCACCCGCACAACACCGGAAGGCAAATTCCATTACGCGGAGTCCGCGCTGAGGCTGAAAGTGTGGGCCTACCCAAAGAACCAACGACGCAATGAATGCGGTCACCCAAGTGTACACCAAACAAAGCAAAACTTGGCGAATTAAAAAAAACGTCCAGGTTAAAAACCCTCAGTGAACGAGATCAAATATTCCACGAAGGAATACAAATTGCAGCCAATCGGATCCCTTGTGCACAGGGTATACCAAAAGGGAAAATGCAGTTACAACCAGACATACACAAATGCCCGGTACTCGGGCGATGACCGCATACAGACCATGGACATAAGGTCCAACCTTCACTGCTGCATTTACTCAACAATTCGCAAAACCCCAAGTTGTCCAACAACTTTGGCGTTATGCAGGAGCAATCTATACTCCATCTCGCAGTCCAACTGCCACAGTCTAACTGCTTACCCTGGACGAATCGCCCCACATTAGGTTGACTGCATGGGAGTGTTAATAGTGCTATCAGGACACGGAACAATGGCAGTTTCTTAACTACAGTAGCTAAAACTGTAATACCCTAAAGAAAAATCACTTCTATTTACCAAACTTTCTCAAAACCATCTATATTCCACCTAGTGTACTATATCATATTAAAGGGTATACATAGCCTCTAAATGTGTCAGAGAAAAAACTAGGTTGTGTTAAGGAATGATCTCACTGGCTGATGCTCTCTGATCCATCTCCTCTGACCGTTTGCACCCCTCCCTCAGGCGATTAGCGTTCCTGCCTATTCCCGTCGGGTCGCTCGCAGCAAGAGGTAGACTGAACAGTCTCTTTCCTTGTGGGAACACTACACAAACAGCCATCGTCTTGATTCCCATGGGTATCTTCCAAAACCAAATGTCCAGTTGAATGTCTAGAGGTAGCTTCTCAAATGTAAAATGTAGTGGTTAGCATAGTCTCTTCCTCAACCCCGTGTCAGTAGTCTTCTTTGGTCTTAGCCGCTGTTAACACTGGCTGGGCCAACAGAGATTACGTATCTGGCGTGTGCTTCTCCCCCTTTTACGAGTCAGTGCTTGAACGCGAAGACTGACTCATCGCTTTCCAAACCACTTGATATTATACCTTCTGCAACTCCCACACGTTACCTCGGCCAAATTCCTCCCATCTGCCCCGTAGGCCACGCATCAGTCACCGAACGAAAACGTAATTTACGGGAAAAACCTAATAACTCCCAAAGATACAATTGTTCACATGTCCAAACACCACAGCAATTTCATTTATGTCGGTCCACAGCTAGTACAAAACCCATCATTAAACCTAAGCGTGGCGAAAACACCGGATCCAGAGCGATCACCATGGGGTCATCATGCCACCATCCGTCAGCCCTTTCGCAAGATATTTCATGCACCGGTGTCTCATACAGTGGTCCAACCACCATACTGTTAACAGTTTACCATAAGGTCCAACCTTAACTGCAAACTTGAATGGTAAACAAAGGATAAGATAGTTTTGGTCTTTCTCAGGGGAATACATACAGTGGGAAGAACAAGTATTTGATACACTGCTGCTTTTGCAGGTTTTCCTACTTACAAAGCATGTAGAGGTCTGTCATTTTTACCATAGGTACACTTCAACTGTGAGATGTAATCTAAAACAAAAATCCAGAAAATCACAGTGTATGATTTTAAAATAATGAATTGCATTTTATTGCATGACATATGTAAGTATTAGATCATCTACCAACCAGTAAGAATTCTGGCTCTCACAGACCTGTTCATTTTCTTTAAGACGCCCTCCTGTTCTCCACTCATTACCTGTATTAACTGCAACTGTTTGAACTCGTTACCTGTATAAAAGACACATGTCCACACACTCAATCAAACAGACTCCAACCTCTCCACGATGGACAAGACCAGAGAGCTGTATACCCCTCAGCGATAAAATTGTAGACCTGCACAAGGCTGGGATGGGCTACAGGACAATAGGCAAGCAGCTTGGTGAGAAGCCAACAACTGTTGGCGCAATTATTAGAAAATGGAAGAAGTTCAAGATGTCTGGGTCTCCATGCAAGATTTCACCTCATGGGGCATCAATGATCCTGAGGAAGATGAGGGATCAGAACAGCACGGCAGGACCTGGTCAATGACCTGAAGAGAGCTGGGACCACAGTCCCAAAGAAAACCATTAGTAACACACTACGCCGTCATGGATTAAAATCCTGCATTGCACGCAAGATCCCCCTGCTCAAGCCAGCGCATGTCCAGGCCCATCTGAAGTTTGTCAATTACCATCTGGATGATCCAGAGTATGAATGGGAGAAGATCATGTGGTCGAATGTGACAAAAATAGAGCTTTTTGGTCTAAACTCCACTCGCCATGTTTGGAGGAAGAAGAAAGATGAGTAAAAACCCCAAGAACATCATCCCAACCGTGAATATGGAAGTGGAAACATCATTCTTTGGGGATACTTTTCTGCAAAGAAGACAGGACGACTGCACTGTATTTTGGGGGGGATGGATGGGGTCATGTATCGCGAGAGCTTGGCCAACAACTTCCTTCCAAGAGCTTTGAAGATGGGTCGTGGCTGGGTCTTCCAGCATGACAACGACCCGAAACACACAGTCAGGGCATCTAAGGAGTGGCTCTGTATGGAGCATCTCAAGGTCCTGGTGTGGCCTAGCCAGCCTCCAGACCTGAACGCAATAGAACATCTTTGGAGGGAGCTGAAAGGCTGTATTGCCCAGCGACAGCCCTGAAACCTGAAGGATCTGGAGAAGATCAGTATGGAGGAGTGGGCCAGAATCCCTGCCTCAGTGTGTGCAAACCTGGTCAAGAACTACAGGACATGTATGATCTCTGTAATTGCAAACAAAGGTTTCTGTACCAAATATTAATTTCAGCTTTTCTGATGTATCAAATACTTATGTCATGCAATAAAATTCTAATGAATTATTTAAAAATCATGCAATGTGATTTTCTAGATTTCTGTTTTAGATTCTGTCTCTCACAGTTGAAGTGTACTTATGGTAGAAATTAAAGACCTCTACATGCTTTGTAAGTAGGAAAACCTGCAAAATCAGCAGTGTATCAAATACTTGTTCTCCCCACTGTATTTATCATTGTTACGCCTGTCTCCCTGGCACCCATTAACTTGGATTTACCATCTCTGGCCCATTGGGTCTCTTGTATTATGGCTCTCTCTTCCTTTGCCTCATCACTCACTCTCCTCTTTTATCCTCAGGAAAATCTTGTAAATGTTTCTCTCCCATCCTCCTTTTCATTTCTTTCTCAACATCTCCATGATGTTTTTAGTCTTCCCTGCAGTCTTAAGGCCCTGGAGTCATCCTCACTCCCACATTCTGTAGTTCATAATTTTTAAATATGTGGCACAGAATATATATGAAAATTGGCATGTGTTTACGTATTCAACCCCTTTGTTATGAAGCCCATGAAAAGCTTTATTTCAGCCAAAAAAAGGCTCATTTTGTGAGTTACTCCCAAAATGTATGGAGGAAGGTGCTCTGGTCTGATGAGACTAAATTTGAACTTTTCGGCCATCAAAGAAAACGCTATGTCTGGCACAAACCCAACACAGCACCCAAAGAACACCATCCCGGCTGTTTTTCTACAGCCGGGGCTGGGAAACTGGTCAGAGTTGTGGGAAAGATGGATGCTGCTAAATACAGGGATATTTATGAGCAAAACCTGTAACACTCTGTGCGTGATTTGAGGCTAGGATGGAAGTTCACCTTCCAGCAGGACAATGACCCCAATCACGCTGCTAAAGCTACAGTTGAGTGGTTTAAGGGGAAACATCTAAATGTGTTGGAATGGCTTAGTCAAAGCCCAGACCTCAATCCAATTGAAAATCAGTGGTCCGACTTAAAGATTCTTGTTTACAAGCACAAACCTTTCAACTTGAAGGAGCTGGAGCAGTTTTGCAAGGAGGAATGGGCAAAAATCCCAGGGGTGAGATGTGGCAAGCTCATAGAGACTTATCCAAACCGTATTGGAGCTGTGATATCTGCAAAAGGTGGCTCTACAAAGTATTCACTTTAGGTGGGTGAATAGTTATGCACATTGACTTTTCCTGTTATTTTGTCCTATTTGTTTGTTTGTGGACATGTTTTGTATATTAAATGATGCAAATCCTCAAACAATTAATGTTAGTTCCAGGTTGTGACGCAACAAAACACAAAAAATGCCAAGGGGAGTGAATACTTTTTCAAAGCACTGCATTCACATACAACACGTCTGTAGTTAATCAGTCCAGTGATGGAGTTTTTTGGGGGGACAGGGATAATTGTGGTGTGTTTGAAGCACGAGGGAACGCACAGCTCCAGAGATCTGTTGAAGATCTGTGTAAAGATGGGGCCAGTTGTTCAGCACAAACTTTCAGGCAGGATGGTGACACCGTCTGGACCAGGACCATTTCTGCCTCTGAAAGAGCTGCCATACACCCTCTTCACAGATCGTTAGTGCAGGTGGGGGGTCGGTGAGTGGAGGTGACAGGGTAGCAGTGGTGGAAGGTGACTGTTTAAGATGGGTGGATGGGTATTCCAGCATGACAATGACCCAAAACACATGGCCAAGGCAACAAAGGAGTGGCTCAAGAAGGAGCACATTAAGGTCCTAGTGTGGCCTAGCCAGTGTCCAGACCATAATCCCATAGAAAATCTGTGGTGGGAGCTGAAGGTTCGAGTTGCCAAACGTCAGCCTTGAAACCTTAATAACTTGGAGAAGATCTGCAAAGAGGAGTGGGACAAAATCCCTCCTGAGATGTTTGCAATCCAGGTTGACAACTACAACAAACGTCTGACCTCTGTGATTGCCACTGAGTACCAAGTCATGTTTTGCAGAGGGGTTGAATAATTATTTATCTAATTAAAATATAAATAAATGTAAAATAAATGTTTTCCTCAATGTATGCACTTCTCTTCCGCTCTACTTTTTCTTTCTCTTTGCTTGCTCTTCCATTTACTCTTTCCCTCTCGCTTTCCGCCGTCTCCCCTTTCAGTTCGCAAATATAATGAGATACCACAGGACATATACATCTCTGGAAAGAAAATAACAGACCACTGCACTTTTCTTTTTTTCCCAAAAAGTTGAAAAGGAACGTTTTGAGTGAGGAACAAGCGTTCAATTTGCAGTTGTTTCTTAATTTTTGAAAACAAGTTACACAGCCTTATTCAGAAACAATTTGATCAGTGAATGTTTCCTAAAATAAGAAAATATTAAATAAAGAATATCAGGCTTCAGATTTCCAGTGCACCTCCTCAAAGCAATGTCTGTCCTCTGCCATTACATGACCTGCAACAAACTATTTTTGTTGGTCCAACCTGGTGCCTCCAATCCATATGTACATCTGCAGCATGGGGTTAAATCCGGTCCAATACTTTTTAGCAACAAAAACATATGATCTTATAGTGTTGTATAATTAACATTGTTTGGTTAAATTAACTATGGGGGCAATACAACTTCTGCATCTGAATATTGTATTTGATTATCCAGCAGACCAAACAAATGAAGAATGAACCTCAGTTTGGTGTAATTCATTCTTTCCAATTCTCTTTCAATATAACTACAACACACAAAATATCAGACCATTCTCAGTGTGAAAAAAATGCTTAACTTCTGTGAGCTCTTGCTATTTTATCTATCGTAGCAAAAGTCTATGAATTATGTTTGTTGTGATATATTCACAAAAAAACGGTGGTATATTTTAAGATGAATGTGTTCTGTAATGAACTACACAACATGAACATTTGATAATTATAGGTAAGCAATTAGTTGGTTATTGATGGAAAACACATTTGTCACTGCTGTGTAGTAGGGTGAAGCGGACCAGACGTAGGCAGAGTTAACGGTTGGTGTGCTCTTTAATACATATAAAGACAGAACAACAGAACAAAAAACACCAAGTACAAAGTAAACCATAAACAGAAACTCACCACAGGGACAACACACTGACATGGAACAATGAATGACAAATGAGGGGAGCAGAGGAGGAACATTTAAACACATATTGATAACCTAATTTGGACCTGGTGTGAGAGACAATTGGAGACAAGACAATTGAAGGGGACCGGGATGAGTTCATGGCTAGTGGGAAGGTGGAGAATGTGGGAGTTGGTGGAGCAGTGCGTCACCTCACCGTCACAGTACCCCCCTCCCCCAAAGCCCCGGATTCCAGACGGGGCAGGACACTACCCCAGGGAAGGGCGGGAGGGCCCGAGAGAAACCAGACCCCCACCATAACACGGCGGACACAGGCAGGGAGGGCGGCGCAGCCGGGACGGGCAGTGGAGGCGGCGCGGCCGGGACGGGCAGTGGAGGCGGCGAGGCCAGGACGGGCAGTGGAGGCGGCGCGGCCGGGACAGGAGGGGTGCCACTGGCACGGGCGGCGGAGCGACCGGGACAGTAGAGGGCGCCGCTGGCGATCAGGCAAAAAATAAACATTTTGCATGATCAATTATATTTTCAAAATCAATGCCAAAATGTCTCTCGAGGTATGCAAATGTATGAGTTCAACTGTATGCATGCTTGCACTTCCGTATTGATGCGTCTGGATTCAGTCTATCATGCAGCTCTCTGCTTTGTAACTTTTGTACATATTGTCTACTATATACTTTGATTGGCTGGGATTCCCTGACTTTTAGAATGACCAGACACTGAAGTTTGTATATCGGGCAGAAACGAATATAATATAAAAAAATTGTCATCAGTTGTGCTCGCAATCAAGAAACCAAAGGCTTACACTGAGTTAGGTAAAACTGTGGTTTACTATTATGCCCCATATTCATTGAATGCCTTGAAGAACTTAATTAAGTTGACTAGGTGTTCACCAAGTTGGTTCTTACCATACACAAGAAGACAGATTCATCTTGCTCCAACAAGGCCCGAAGTGGTGGCATATGAGAATGAGTGCTAGGTGGGACGCACTCACCAGTGCTTAATTTGGAAATCAGGAATTTCCGGAACACATTTGGGCACACAACAGACATGGATCCAGTTGACGAATTGATGCATATAGGCTACAACACATTGGTAGCACAACTAAACTAAATCTAAAACTTTCACAATGTTGTCAGGCGGTGCTGAAGCTATAAGAGGCTGCAGGAAACAAATTAACCACTGGCGCTCACTGACGGTACAGCCAGGTGGTCGGTCGGTAGCTGAGTTTGTTGCTACCATATATGAGAGGACAGGTTCATCTTGCTCCAGCGAGGTCCAAGGTGGTGGCATATGGGAGTGACCACTTGATTTGTACGCACCTGACTGGTGTGTCAACAACCAACTGGTATGTCTTTTGGGGGATTCGGCAGCTGAGTGGGTGTTTCAAGTCAATGCATTCCCTTTCCACCAAGACTGTTCACAAGCAGGCTGACTGGGTGGTGACTGGCTTGCGGATCAACACAGTTGTATGTCATGCAGTGTCATAGGTGAACCAATGGCGCACCACCATATATAGTGTCTGGCTGTGGTTCGGTTGTTTTGGGAGATTGGTACTGTGTACCTTTCTCATTGCCTATGGGGACTGATATTAATGATATTATAGTGTTGATATCATTATTAGTAATATTGTATACACAATCATGTCTTGGCAGTGAGTCACTCCAGACGAGAAGAACCTTACAACAAAACCTGTATATAATTATTATTGTGCATGTCCAAACTAAAACATGGTTCAATTAAAAGGTGACATTTTCTGTCTGAACTTTATTGTAATATTGTATTGATGCGAGACACAGGAAACGGAAACAGTGTTTCAGCTCGGTTAAGGGAACAAGGAGAAGCGGATTGCGGAATCGTTGTAGACGTATTCTTTTATTTGAGCTGAACAATGCTCACAAAGGTGAGACAATAACACACAAAGGGACCAGAGGGAACAAATATACTGGGGGAAATGACTGTGGATTTTGATCAGGTGTGCTAAACGAGACAACAGGTGTGATGAGTTGATGAGATGGGCAATGGTGTCAGAAGCCGGTGACGTGGAGCACTGAAGCCTGCATCCTGCAGGGGGAGCACTGGCAGCTGATGGCATAGTTGTCACAAGTGCCAGTGTTCTGGGCCCTGGAGGGCACTTATTAATCAAGAAACCAGGCAAGCCTAGCTCAGCCAGCCTGCAATAGAAAGTGTTGCCCTCTCAAGGTTCAAACCCGGGTAACCCACGTGGAAGGCAGTGTTGTTTACCACTACTCCACAGAGCAGTACAATTGAAAGGTATCAGTATAGCCTCGTGTGTCTATTCTGAACAAATCCTATTTTGCCAGTGACAATTTCAATAGCTAATTGGCCATTTGTGAAGGATATTGATACAGTTTAACAGACCAACTTTTTTACTAAGTTTACCTCCACCACAAATAGCGTCTTTGAACTGTATGGCTTTACTAGTATCTACTAACTTCCTGGAATAGTAATTTTTTTGTTCAATTGCTAGTGAGTCTGCCAAAGCTATTTCATTTAATGGAATAATAACATACTTTTTTCTTTCATTTGTGAATGACATTGATACAATAACTATGAATAAAGGTGACAGTAACAAACTTTGTCATCAAGTAGAAAGACGAGAGAATTGTGAAATGTGCCAGAAATAGTCACAATACTGTATAACATAGTTTTATTGCGGCCCCCAAATAAAATGTACAAATGTTGTTTCTCTCAATAGATTCAAACTTAGGTCTTCCACATGAAAGGCTTCAACCACTACGGCATGGCATTACACGTTTCAGCAGTCGCTAGACACCATTGAGCATTGTGTTCATCTGAATAAATTTTTTTATTAAATGTATCTCCATCATAGTGTCAATAAACTGTATGGCTTTTGCCACTGGCCGTTTAACCAGCTTATTAACCAGTAATAGGCTTACTCGTATCTATTTTCTTCCTAGGAATATTCCTAAGACTTGGGCAATTGCTAGCGAGACTGAAGATTAACTTTTCCATGCCAGAAATGTCACAAGAAAACCTTAAACACTGCTAGCTTACTATAACGTTGCCAGCAAATATGTTTGTCAATCCTGCAAAAAGGAATACGTGGATGCGTGCTTCGGAAACAGTTGCAATATAAACGTGAACTGTTTTATTTCTCATCTATAATGTAGATACTGAAGGTTTTAGCCAACAAGGTTTTCGTCTTATACGGATTTATTTATAATGCGTACTTACGCCTGTGAAGGGATCCGAATACAGTACATATAGTTTATTAAACCAGAGCATGTGAGCGGAGTGAAGCGGGAGTTGGCGGCTTTTGGACAGAGCGCAGAGCAGCATTTTTAAAAGGACAGAGCGTCGCCCTATGTCCCGCTCCAATTTCGCTCCACTCACACCACGAGTCTGAAGCCTGCTCAAGCCTGACCCAGAATCCAACAACATGTGTCCATCAATAGTAGACAATTTTCAGTCAAAACTTAGCTCAATAAAGGAGTTCACCAAGTTCTTAAAAAAGGAAAATGAGAAGTCATACAGGTGTACTATTAATATAAAACTAACAATGACAAAAAAGAATGAAGTGACTTTGTTTCAGTTAGTAAAGACTGAAACATGAAAGTGTGCTACGTGAACACGCTGGGAAGAAAGCAAAAGGTTAGCAAGTTGAATATGGTAACTTGGAAACAAAAGTGTTAAGTAAATATTGCCTAATATTCAAACAAATTTGTTTTGTCATTCAAAGTAGGCCTAATATATGGTTTGTTTAATTTAATTTGTGTCGTCCATTAATTTGTATTTTATAGAGCGAGAGCAGCAGCTGCATCAACAAGAGAAAAGGGTTGAGGAATTCAATTTTGTTCACTGCACGCAAAGGCCCAACCATAACAAGGGAGAGAAAAAGAGAGCTGGATGTAGATTTTTTTTTAAGAGATTTAAATGGATTATGAACCACAGAGTAAAGGAGAACATGAAGGGATGCAATACTTTGCCAGCGAAGCTCAACCAGGCTACACCACCCATGCTATAAAACAGTAAGGGACATGCTCATGCCACATGCCTTGGAAGAGATGGAAGCCAAATTTAAAGACCTTCTGCAAAATGCTGATGGGCTTGTTCTGTCAGCGGACATTTGGACCAGTAGACGAGGGCACAGCTTCCTTGGCATCATGGACAGTTTCATTGATGGGATGTTCCGGGGGCACACGGTTTTGTTGGGCTGTGAGCACATACAGGGGCAACATATCGCTGATCGTATTTACCAAAAGTATGAAAGTGAACTGAAACATTGCAATTCTGTGTGATTCGGGTCATCTCAGACAGTGCCAGCAACATTATCAAGGCGTTTAACTTACTCCCTGGTACTGAAGTGGAGGCATAGGGTGAAGTGACCATGGATGCCAACAGCAGCGCAGAACATGAAGAGGATGATGAAGGACCACCTGTGGCCTCGCAGGTCCATGTGGAAGTGATAACCACTAATGCAAAATCTATGATAAATCTGTACTTTACTGTCAAATTTACATCAGAGCTGCTTCAGCTGGCGGTCAATGACACTAGAAACCTCATTGCCATTAGCCAACTTTGACAGTAATTTAAAAGATTTATTAAGTAGGCTAATCTACACTTCTACGGCTTAGTTATGTTATATCCATTAGACTGGCACATTTGAGAACATCTCGCAACACGTTCTTGCCCCTTTTTGGCTAACAACAAACGACACTCACTATAGACATTCATGTAAAATAGACCGAAAATATACAGTAGGGACAACAAATACACTGCTGGTTTTACAAAAATCCAGAAAATCACATTGTGTGATTTTTAAATAATGAATTTGCATTTTATTGTACGACATAAGTATTTGATCACCTACCAAACTATTAGAATTCCAGCTCTCACAGTCCTGTTAGTTTTTCTTTAAGAAGCCCTCCTGTTCTCCACTCACTACCTGTATTAACTGCAACTATTTGAACTCGTTACCTGTATAAAAGACACCTGTCCCCACACTAAATCAAACAGACTCCTACCTCTCCACAATGGCTAAGACCAGAGAGCTGTGTAAGGACATCAGGTATAAAATTGTAGCCCTGCACAAAGCTGGGATGGGCTACAGGACAATAGGCAAGCAGCTTGGTGAGAAGGCAAGAACTGTTGGCGCAATTATTAGAAAATGGAAGAAGTTCAAGATGACGGTCAATCTCCCTCGGTCTGGGACTCCGTGCAATATCTTACCTCGTGGGGCATCAATGATCATGAGGAAGGTGAGGGATCAGCCCAGAACTACACGGCAGGACCGGGTCAATGACCTGAAGAGAGCTGGGACCACAGTCCCAAGACCAAAG
Organism: Esox niger; assembly: GCA_016801105.1. Lineage (NCBI taxonomy): Eukaryota > Metazoa > Chordata > Actinopteri > Esociformes > Esocidae > Esox > Esox niger. The sequence goes on from JACXGJ010003598.1 coordinate 14,350, forward strand.
TCTCAATGAAAACCATTAGTAACACACTACGTCGTCATGGATTAAAATCCTACAGTTCACGCAAGGTCCCCCTGCTCAAGCCAGCGCATGTCCAGGCCCATCGGAAGTTTGCCAATGACCATCTGGATGATCCAGAGGAGGATTGGGAGAAAGATATGTGGTCTGATGAGACAAAAATAGAGCTTTTTGGTCTGAACTCCACTCACCGTGTTTGGATGAAGAAAAAAGATGAGTACAACCCAAGAACAAGAACAACATCCCAACCCTGAAGCATGGAGGTGGAAACATCCTGCTTTGGGGATGCTTTTCTGCAAATGGGACAGGACGACTGCACCGTATTGAGGGGAGGATGGATGGGGCCATGTATCGCGAGACAACCTGCTTCCCTCAGTATGAGCATTGAAGATGGGTTGTGGCTGGATCTTCCAGCATGACAATGACCCGAAACACACAGCCAGGGCAACTAGGGAGTGGCTCTGTAAGAAGCATCTCAAGGTCCTGGAGTGGCCTAGCCAGTCACCATACCTGAACCCAATAGAACATCTTTGGAGGGAGCTGAAAGTCCATATTGCACAGCGACAGCCCCGAAACCTGAAGGATCTGAAGAAGGTCGTTATGAAGGAGTGCGCCAAAATCCCTGCTGCAGTGTGTGCAAACCTGGTCAAGAACTACAGGTTGATGTATGATATCTGTAATTGCAAACAAAGGTTTCTTCTTTTCTGATGTATCAAATACTTATGTCATGCAATAAAATGCTAAATAATTATTAGAAAATCATACAACGTGATTGTCTGGATTTTTGTTTTAGATTCTCTCTCACAGATGAAGGGTACCTATGATAAAAATTACAGACCTCTACATGCTTTGTAAGTAGGATAACCTGCAAAATCAGCAAGAGTATCAAATACTTGTTCTCCCCACTGTATGTCCACTATGCTTGCAATGGAACGTGCAAGATAGATAAATCTGAAAAGTCTCATTTAGTCCATTTTAAATATCCTGTCCACACAGTCTCCTAGCATCAAACTAGTGCAATAACCCCACTCTATGCACTGACAGCAGTGCAGCATGACAACAAAAGTAATAGGTGCAAAACAGAATGGAAAGCGAGACAATCAATCAACTATACAGCATCTCTAAGGCATAAAAACGTTATTAATTTAAGACAGACGGTTTGTCTTGTTTACGCTTTTGTACTCTACACGGGATGCAAATTAGTTTTACCCCTCAGTATGGCGTGGTGATGAGAGCCTATTCTGGATGTTGTATTACCGGGTCTAATGTATTACATTTAGCTTGATGTTTAAACTGATAGATAAATTATTTACTTTTATTGTTGAAAGTAATAGCATAATTTGTGTAAAATCCCTGCCTTTCAATATTGTAGTTGGCACTGTCATCTCCGCTTAAGAGCTAAGCCTAATGAAAAGGTATTATGTGTGCAAGAGCTATCTTTTTTAAAAGTTATTATCCACTTGTTGCAATAAGATTTTTAACTGGATCTCTTGTACAGAAAAAGATAAAAACATTCCTCTACAAACACACACAGTAAAATATATTTAAAAAGATTATTCATGAGATAAATGTAGATATCATCTTTTAGTATACTCATGCATTGATATTATATAGCATTTAGAATTCAATAATTAAATTAAAACTATCCCAGATAGCAATGACTGTGATGAAATTCACGTAAGTTGGAACAGCCAGTGATTTCAATTGATTCCTTTTTGGTTTACTTTTTGACTTTCGGTGTGAGTTTGAATCCAGCCCTCAATTGGTTGGTGATTTTGGTTTCCAATGACCGTTGTTACATCATTTTATTTATACAAATTACACAATGTACAGTAAAGATTTTCATCTCCAATATACAGCTCCGGAAAAAAATTTGAGACCACATCACATTTTCCTTTCCTTTCCATATCCTCACTCAAATACTTTCTTTTTAGACCTTTTTGGAAAGGAAAGAAAAAGGTGCAGTGGTCCCTTAATTTTATCCAGAGCTGTATTTTCTTCTTTGAGACCAATTGTTTGATAAAATTGTTCAAAATATTTTTTAGAGCAGTGTAGAAGTCCAAAACCATAGGATGCTGGAAATAGGATTTCAAAATTAATCATCACCTATATTAATAATTATTGCATTAATGTCATTCATGTATGAGAGAAAAATGTACATTGTTGTATTATGAAACGTTGCACGCTAGCTAGTTAAACATTATTATACATTTTATGAGCACAGTCTATTAGGAGCATATGGCAATAGTTTCTAGCTTACTGTATCCAGCTACGTTGCAAGGTTAGCTTTGGCAGTGTAAAGTTTGTCTTAAGTCTAGCTAGCAGATGCTCAATTCTTATAACTATTCCAAGTAGTGAGATATTAGTACTACTCACTTCTAATCTGTTCAAACAGATAGTAGCAAAAGCCCAAAAGTACATGAACGTGATTTGTAGTGGAAGTAGATCTGTCATGAAAAAAATACTAATACATGAAATGTTTTAGTGAATTCAAAACAATCATATATTGCTTGAAGGTGTTCAGCTAAATATTCACAAATGGTGTGATTTTAATGTGCGACAAGAAAATCTGATATTGAGACAAATTCTATGACATGGTAGTGTCCCAATACTTGCATACTAGTTTACAACATACTGAACATTATGTACTTCACCATCACCTGCAACATATGTACTTGTAGTATGAGAATTGAGAATCAGCCACTGCAACAGAACAGTTCCGCAACATGTTTCAAAATAATTTGGAACATCACATGATGTTAAACAGAGTGTCTGATACGGTAGATATAAAAAGTCTACACACCCCTATTAGAATGCCAGGTCTTTGTGATGTAAAACAATGAGAAAAAGATAAAGCATGTCAGAATTTTTCCACTTTAAATGTGACCTATAATGTGAGCAATCCAATTAAAGTCTTTGAGTGAAAAAAATGAAAAATAAAAATCTTACAATAACCTTGTTGCATAAGTGTGCACAGACTCTTATAACTGGGGATGTGGCTGTGTTCATAATGAACTAATCACATTCAAACTCATGTTATATAGAAGTCCTTACACACCTGCCATCATTTAAAGTGACTGATTAATCACAAATACATTTCAGCTGTTCTAGTAGGATTTTCCAGACATTTTCTTTGTTGCATCTCAGAGCAAACGCCATGGTCTGCAGAGAGCTTCCAAAGCATCAGTGGGATCTCATTGTTAAAAGATATCAGTCAGGAGAAGGTTACAAAAGACTAAAGCATTAGATATATTATGGAACACAGTGAAGACAGTCAGCATCACGTGGAGAAAATATGGCACAACAGAGTAATTACGAAGAACAGGTCTTCCTTCCAAGATTAATGAAAAGACGAGAAGAAAACTGGTCAGGGAGGCTTCCAAGTGGCCTGCAGCAATATTAAAGGAGCTGCAGGAATTTCCGGCAAGTACTGGCTGTGTGCTACATGCCCGTATTCTTCATATGAATGGGCTACGGGGTACGGTGGCAAGACGGAAGCCTTTTCTTAGGAAGAAAAACATCCAAGCCCGGCTGAAGTTTGTATAAACAAACTTCAAGTCTCCAAAAAGCCTGTGGGAAAATGTGTTATGGTCTGATGAAACCAATGCTGAACTTTTTGGCCATGATTTGAAAAGGTATGTTTGCTGCAAAAACAACACTGCCCATCACCCAAAGAACACCATACCTATAGTAAACCATGGTGGAGGCAGAATCATACTTCGGGGCTGTTTTTATTCAGCTGGAACTGGGGACTTAGTCAGGTTGGAGGGAATTATGAACAGCTCCAAATACTAGGCAATTTTGGCACAAAACCTTCAGGTGTCCATTAGAAAGCTGAAGAGGAAGTTCACCTTTCAGCACAGCAATGACCAAATGCACACATCCAAATCCACAAAAGCATGGCTTCACCAGACAAAGAGGAATGTTTAAGAATGGCCCAGCCAGAGCCCAGACCTGAATCCAGTTGAACATCTGTGGGGTGATCTGAAGAAGTCTGTGCACAGGAGATGTACTCGCAATCTGAGAGATTTGGAGCACTTTTGCCAAGAAGAGAGGGAAAAAATAGGCACGTCAAGATGTGCCATGCTAATAGACTCCTACCCAAAAAGACTGAGTGCTGCTGTTATCAATTCAAAAGGTGCTTCAACAAATTATTAGTTTAAGGATGTGCACACATCTAACCAGATTTTAGTGAGGTTCTTTTTATCCCCTTTCAGTTTGTTTTCCAAGTGAATTGTTTACGTTATAGGTCACATTAAAAGTGGAAATAGTTCTGACATGATTTGATTTATCTTTGTCATTTTTACATCACAAACACCTGGCATTTTAACAGAGGTGTGTAGACTTCATATATCCACTGTACTCAGTTTTTGAAAATGAGGTGACAGTGCCAACTTTTATTATATGGATAGAACCACACAGAGAGGCTTTTGTGAGATTACTGAGATTTTGAGTTAGCTGTGTGACATTCTTGAAAGCCAGCCTAGTTAGTTTCTTAGTGCTTGTGGCAATATGCAAGTTTTCAGAGTTCTCCGAAGCCTATCCATAATGCCTAGAGCTTTCAAACATCAATCTCTATTATAAACCTTATTTAACAATTCAAGTACAAACCTGTTTAACAGTCCTAACTTTAGCAGTGATTTAGCATGTAGTGTAGATGATTTCTAAGCAACACAAAACAAGATTGAATCCTGAGTGTTTTTAATTGAAATACCATTGTTTATTGTTGTTCAAATAATGTAATTGTGTGCAACCTGAAACACATTTTTCATGCAAATGGTTTTATGATCTAACATATTGTAATGGATTCATGTTTAAATAAAAAGCAAACTGGACAGGCAAGATACATGTGGGATATGAATCCCACATTCTATTTTCTCTTTTCAATGTGCACTCACACTAAAATATTGCATCACCATAAATATTTTTCCAAGAGTATGTAAAAATATATCTATAGGAAAATTAGATTTAGATTTATTCCCAAACCAGCAGATGTCACTATCAAGAAAATGTTTTGAGTGTTTCATAAAGTTTTGACACAAATGTTTTGTCTCTGTTTTTGGAAAGTTTTGCTCTGGCCATCACAAAATGTTTTTGCCCAATTTGGAAAAAGCCTCAAATGCTTCAGAATCCCCTGATCTCTGCTGCCTGGTGCTGGTTTCCTAAAAACCATTTTAGCCTGCCCCTGATGAGGCCTGATTGATGGCAGGTCTGCCTTGTTAAGGGGTGGCAGCCAATCTCAGTTTAGGGCGATCAGCTGAACTGCGTTTAGGGGCCTCATTTGACAGCCCCAGGCCAGGTAGTTCTCCCTGGGGTGTTGGCATTCGTGTCACACTATCTACTAACCCTTACCCTATATTTAACCTTTATGCTAAACCTAATTCTAAACCTAACCCTAACCTCAGCAAGCAGTTGCTTATCATCAGGAACTAGATATAAATAGTTCTCTCAAAAGTGTAAACTTTACTTGTTTTCTTTTTACTTTTCTCTTTCTCAAATCCTCAAAGAAAAACAAAAATGCTGAATTTACGTGTCACTTCTGTAATGTGTGTTCCTGTCCCTTCCAGGTCTTGTTAAGCTGGGTATTCATTGTGTCACGTGCCAGAAAGTCGCAATAAAGATCGTCAACCGGGAGAAACTTAGTGAATCAGTACTTATGAAGGTAAGACTGATTTTCTGTTAAGACCTTCCTGAAATTGTTGTATGAAGTATTGTTATGATTGGAAAAGGGGTATTCAATCCACAATCTGTTCTTTTGGGAAACTTTAACCCAAAAAGATTGTCTGTGAAAGGTTTGCTATCCAATGATTCCATTGCTGTTCCTCACATTTGTGCTGAATCGACAAAGTCATTACAAATGTACAGTATTTGGGCCCAAGCTGTTTGATAAACTGCTGATTTTGCAGCTTTTCCTATTTACAAAGCATGTAGAGGTCTGTAATTTTATCATTGGTACACTTAGCATTTTATTGCATTACATAAGTATTTGATACTTCAGAAAAGCAGAACTTAATATTTGGTACAAGTACCTTTGGTTGCAATAATAGAGACCATACATGTCCTGTAGTTCTTGACCAGGTTTGCACACACTGCAGCAGGGATTTTGGGTCGTTGTCATGCTGGAAGACCCAGCCACGACCCATTTCCAGTGCTCTTACTGAGGGATGGAGGTTGTTGGACAAGATCTCACGATACATGGCCCCATCCATCCTTCCCTCAATACGGTGCAGTCGCCCTGTCCCCTTTGCAGAAAAGCATCCCCAAAGAATGATGTTTCCACCACCATGTTTCACAGTTGGGATGGTGTTCTTGGGGTTGTACTCATCCTTCTTCTTCCTCCAAACACGGCGAGTGTAGTTTAGACCAACAAGCTCTAGTTTTGTCTCATGAGACCACATGACCTTCTCCCAATCCTCCTCTGGCACATCCAGATGGTAATTGACAAACTTCAGACGGGCCTGGACATGCGCTGGCTTGAGCAGGGGGACCTTGCGTGCGCTGTAGGATTAAATCCATGACGGCGTAGTGTGTTACTAATGGTTTTCTTTGAGACTGTGGTCCCAGCTCTCTTCAGGTCATTGACCAGGTCCTGCCGTGTAGTTCTTGGCTGATCCCTCACCTTCCTCATGATAATTGATGCCCCACGAGGTAAGATCTTGCATGGAGTCTCAGACCGAGGGAGATTGACCGTCATCTTCAACTTCTTCCATTTTCTAATAATTGCGCCAACAGTTGTTGCCTTCTCACCAAACTGCTTGCCTATTGTCCTGTATCCCATTCCAGCCTTGTGCAGGTCTACAATTGTATCCCTGATGTCCTTACACAGCTCTCTTGTCTTGGCCATTGTGGAGAGGTTGGAGTCTGTTTGATTGAGTGTGTGGACAGGTGTCTTTTATACAGGTAACGAGTTCAAACAGTTAATACAACTAATGAGTGGAGAACAAGAGGGCTTCTTAAAGAAAAACGAACAGGTCTGTGAGTGCTTTAACTCTTACTGGTTGGTAGGTAAACACATACTTATGTCATGCAATAAAATGCTAATTAATTATTTAACATTTTCTGGATTTTGTTTTAGATTCCATCTCTCACAGTTGAAGTGTACCTATGGTAAAAATGTCAGACCTTTACATGCTTTGTAAAGTGGGAAAACCTGAAAAATCAAGAGTGTATCAAATACTTGTCTCCCCAATGTATATCACATTCACATTTGTATACAATTTATATAGCCCTTAGGAGCCCTGTTGGCCCGAATGAATTATTTTCTGTTTCTTTCCAAGGTGGGGGCTATTCCCAGCTATAACTCACAATCCCATATCAGTCTGTTCCCCACCTATCTGTCTCTAAGCCAACCTCCTAGCACTCAGTGCAATGTCTGCCCAGACACAATGCCTGAGCTTGGATTTTTTAATAGCGAGGACTCAGATTTCGTATTCCGTCTCGAGAACGAAACCATGGTCAACCCGTTTCTTTTTTCCCTAATTATACTATCAAACATATACTTCATTAAACCCTTTTAAAAATCTTATCTAACAAATGCTGACCTTCTGTTCCTAATTATTCTATCACAAATATACTTCCCTACCAATAAACCCAGAACAAACATCTCCAGAGATTAATGTATATTAACCCAACCTTGGAGGAAGCCAGTTCCTTGCCCACTTTCGCCTGGTGAGCTCGTATACCCCTTTCGCTCAGTTGCCTGCAAGGGACCTAGATGGAGAACTGATATTGTCTCAAGGTCTAACTTTTGATTTACGGATCACAAGGAATCTCACTGACTTCTATCACTAGTAAAAACAGGGCTGCTGCTCAGAGGCAGAGGAATTACGATCAAGCATTTGACAGTCACACACACACAAAGACCAAGAGGCAGACAGAGCTCTTACAAGTTCCTACCTTTATCTCAGTTAGTCAATCACTAGTACCGACAGGGCCAGGTTCTGGGAGGGTCCAATAGCAAAGGGTCAAATCAACCCTTCTCGAGACTTCCTTCAAAAATACCTTCATTATGGGACACTCCAGGCCCTTTCCTAATGTTTTTTATTCATGATGTTTATGAGGGAGGTACACATTTGACATAAAATGATTGGTTTACCATTACATCGTATTTCAGTCCCCTCGCTTTGTGTATGAAGGATATACATTTTATACAACATGGTTCCATGATTGGTTTATGGTTTACACATGACCCTTGTTTGCAAGTGAGGTAAAAATGGAGCGGGAGATTGGCCAAAGAAGCGGGGGCGGTATTGCATTCGCTTTACCGCACCGCTGTGACAAAAAGAGAGCTGAGCCGGAAGGCAAAGCTCTCGATATACCGGTCAATTTTCGTTTCTACCCTCACCTATGGTCATGAAGGCTGGGACATGACGGAAAGAACTAGATCGCAGGTATAAGCGCCTGAAATTAATTTTATCCGAAAGGTGGCTGGCGTCTCCCTTAGGGTGAGAAGCTCAGTCATCCGTGATGAACTCTGAGCAGAGCCGCTGCTCCATTGCATTGAAAGGAGCCAGTTGAGGTGGGTCGGGCATCTGGTAAGGATGCCTCCAGGACGTCTCCCTAGGGAGGTGTTCCAGGCACGTCCAGCTGGGAGGAGACCTTGGGGTAGGCCCAGGACTAGGTGGAGAGATTATATTTCGACACTGGCCTGGGAATGCCTCGGGATCCCCCAGTCAGAGCTGGCAAATGTAGCTCGGGTAAGGGAAGGTTGAGGTCCCCTGCTGGAGCTGCTGCCCCTCGACCTGACAATGGATAAGCCAATGAAGATGAAGAAGAGACGTGACCCCAGACATTGCCACCCCTGCTATTGTCCTTACTTGGAGTATGCCCTCCCCATTTCTTCACAGAGCTGTTGACAGTTTTCTGTTTTACTGGGGTCTTTGTTTGGTTCATGGATACACAACAACATGGATGTACGTCATCCGTGTCAGGTCCTGTTGTAGATTGCTGATCCTTCGTTGGCTGCTGCTCCCGAAACCCTTGGCATACCTCCTGCACTCTGCCCTTTTTCGCAAAGCTATTCTATATGGCTGGAATTCGGGAATTTTAAAGGCCATATTGGCTGATTTGATAAAACAAATGAGTTGATGCAACAAATAAGGGACTGATGCATTTGTCTTTTAAATACAATAAACTCTGACGCCTATTCGCCAACTTTCATAACTAGTGTTATTCTACCATGCCGTACTTCAAAACTATGAATGTAACAAATAGTTCTGCTTTGTATTTTGTATGTATCTTGAGATAATTTATATCTTTAAAAACTTTTTTTTATTTGTGTAGGCTTAGTGTATTTATTCATTTAAAATGTCATAAGTAGATCAGTGATGAAGTTGCAACTAGAAACATTTTGCTTTAAATTCGTTATAACCTGTTATGTTAGGAGATCATTGTGTGTACTGTCGTTTAGAATTTTTTTTTCAAGAACTAATAGCACTTTCAGTGTTCTAGCTCCCCCATGTGTTTGGAATAGTTCAATTACATTTTGTTGCAATCTACCTGATCTTACCGCGGTAAGAAAACACTGTAATTAAACAAGAGACATCTGTACTGTACTTGTACGTTTAATGACAATTAAGTATAATCTGAAGTTTTTCTTCAAACATGCCCCAAATGTAGTCTCTCCAGTAGAGTAACAGGGCCAATCACCATTATTGGTTTTTTTATACACTTATGTATACTTAATCAACACTAAAAGCAAAATAATTTTGAAAACATAAAAACAAATGTTCACATGGACACTGACTGCTTACTTGCTACACCAAGCTTTGTAGGCTACCGCAAAGGGAATCTGAACGCTGTTCGCTAGAAGAGTCCAGTGTTACAGCCTATGCAAAGGTGCCTATTGTAATTCATTTGAGATTTTTTAAATGAATTAAATCTCAAATCTAATGCTAAGGGCATTTTTGAAGCATTTCCTCTACAGTTAATACCGGACATTCATTCTTTAGTTATAGCACAGTCTTCTGAACTCCCAACTCTATTTAATGCCAAGATGTTTATATTTATTTTGGATTATACTTTTGTGATGCATTTTGTGACATGGCTCAAAAATACAGGTACTTTTTGGCCACTAACGTTTCCTCCTCCATCTTTTTACTTTTCAGTGCTTTCTTTTCTTTCGCCCCCCTCACACGTTTCACGGTATCTCTTCATACACACACTGTTGAAGTATGCGCACTCGTCACGTGGTATGCTCCATAGGGTATGTTCATGTAGTGGACCTGTGCACTCACATTTGCATGTGACGGGGCAACTGGCCAATGAAACATGGTCACAATATAGCAGTTTCAAGCGGGCTTTGTCGCAGCCATGATTGTGTAGCCTACAGAACTAGACTGAGATACCATTTAAAGGCCTTTGCAGGTGTTTTGAGTTAATTAGCTGATTAGAGTGTGGCACAAGGTATCTTCAATATTGAACCTTTTCACAATATTCACATTTTCTGAGATACTGATTTTGGGTTTAATTAAAAGGAATGTATAAATATGTCAGTCTGTGTGGAATGTCTGTATACATTATGCAAGTTTCACTTTTTTAATGGAATTACTGAAATAAATCAACTTTTTCATGATATTCTAATTATATGACCAGCCCCTGTATGTGATGGAGCATTGTTCTACATAAAGAACATGGCCTTCTGGGTGCTGAGGACCACTTCCTGTACCACTGATTGAAGAAAGTATCTTCCAGAAACTGGCAGTAGGTTTGGGTGTTGAGTTTCAGTCCATTGTCAACCCGAAAATGTTCACCTACCTCATCCTTTATGATGGCAGCCCGTACCAGTAGCCCTCCACCTGGCTGGCACCTGACTGAAATGGTGTTCGTTAGTAATCCAGCCACAGGCCCACTCATCTGGTCCATCAAGAGTCATTCTAATTTCATCTGTTCACAAAACCTTTGAAAAATCTGTCTTCAGGTATTTCTTTGCCCAATCTATACAGTACATTTCAAATCTTATTCAGTGTTGGTCGTGTTTCAGCCTTCTTAACCATGGCCCTGTCTCTGAGCACTTGAAACCTTGTACTTCTGGACACTCCAGGTAGGATGCAGTTCTGGAATATGATGGCACTGGAGGATAATGGGTTCCTGGTAGCTTCACTTTTATTTATTTTCATGTCTTTTGCAGTTAGTTTGTGTCTTTTATGTTTTTTGCACCCCAGTTTAATATTCGCAAAAAAAAACATGAGTCTGGTGGTCATGCCTCAATAGTTTAACTATTTTAAGAGTGTTGCATCCATGTGAAAAGCATTATACAATTTGTGACTTTTCTTTTTTGTCCCACTTTACCTGAGGCCATGAAGCTGTCTAATAATTATGTAAACCTTGATATTATATCATGTCCCCGCCTCCGTGATTTCGCGGGTCCTCGCCTCCCTGAGCTGAGATCCACACCTGTTCATCATCATACACATCCACACCTGTCCCCAATCAAATATCACATACCTGTTTCCACTCGCCTCCTTACCAACAGTATTTCTACGGATCCCTGTCAACTATTCCCTGCCGGATCATGCTCGTTATTCGTGTGTCCCTCTGTGCTACTTGCAAACTTGTTTCCTGTTCATTCGACTCTCCTGTGTACCAACTTAATGCCCGTCTCCGACCACTCTGCCTGCTGTGATGGAAATTTCATCGATAGACACTTAAAGGAGTAAGACAGAGACAAAATTCTCTTGGCACAATTAGCAGTTTATTTGCAAATAGAGACGCGTCAAACGCTTACAGAATAATAATCAGAGGAGCCTCTAAAGTAAATTACATAAACAGCTCGTATTTATTATAGTTAAAAGGGGTGTGGCAAGATGCTACCCATCCATCTTAGGTCACACAGGTGGGAGGGTTATCCCCCTATCTTATCCTTCCTGCCATAATGTTTACTGTTGTTTTTACCTAAAGGGACAACTGCCCCTACCGTGCCCCAAAAATCACATTCCTAAGGAACAAAGGACAGATACCCTTAATGGTTTAGCCAGTTGAGCAGATGGTCAGAGAAACTAATGATTCTCTGAAATAATACAGATGCATGTCACAACCAAAGACCAGAGTTACATACCAGGTAATAGATAAGCAAACATGTCTCCAAAATACATTAGTTAAGAAATTGGCACAACACTGCTACCTGCCTGTCCTTATGCCGCTAGCTCGTGTACCAACCTCCTGCCCATCCCTGACTGCTCTACCTGTCTCCGGTCAGTACCTCTGTCGCCAGTCTATGTACCGATCCTCTGCCTAACCCCGATTACTCTGTCACTCCACCCTCGCCTTTCCAATTTGCGCTTGGGTTCCAACTCGCATTCCGGACATTAGGTATTATTCACTGTTACCACACCCTCCCTGATGACACCAATAATATTTACCTACAAATGTTTCAATCAAATGAGCTTTTAAGTTTTATGGTTTGGAGTTGGAAAATGTGCATACAAATGATGATATCATCAGAATACTGTTCTCGATAGACAGAACCTTCGCTTGCTTGAACCTTCATTATCTACATGATAGTAAGCCTAAAATAAAACTGTTTGCGTTTATGTTGCAACTGTTTCTGGTTGTTATATTGCAGCTGTTTCTGGAAGAGCCAAAAAGCATCCATGCAGGTTTTGTGTCAGGATAGACAAAATCCTAGCAGGCTACAACATTCAGTAGTTACAGTAGATATAAAAATGCTATACATCCACGTTAAAAGGCCAGGTGTTTGTGCTGTAAAAAAGAGACAAAAATAAATCACCTTTCAGCATGACAACGACCCAAAGTACACATCAAAATCTACAAAAGCATGGCTTCACCAAAAGAAGATTAACGTTTTGGAATGGCCCAGCCAGTGCCCAGACCTGAATTCAATTGATCATCTGTGGGATGATCTGAAGAGTGCTGTGCACAGGAGATGTCCTCGCAATCTGACAGATTTGGAGCACTTTTGCAAAGAGTGGGTAAATATTGCCACATCAAGATATGCTGTGCTAATAGACTCCCCCTTGAAGATTTCAGTTTGTTTTTCAACTGAATTGTTCACATTATAGGTCATATTAAAAGTAGAAAAAGTTCTGACATGATTTCTTTTCTCTTAGTATTTTTAATCACAAGAACCTGTCATTTCAACAGGGGTGTGTAGACATTTGCTATCCACTGTAGTACCCGTAAGACCATGTGCTGTAATAGGGGAGCAGTACACCCTTGTTGTACACAAGTGTGAAGTGCTTGGACACTACTTTATTTTAAATTGTGAACACTTATCTATAGAAATTGTTTCTGCATTAGCAAGGACATGATCATCACCACTTTCGCCTTGTACATAGTTATCAACCAGTCTTATTAGTTTCTCCAAATTTAAAATACACATGTTGTAGCTGAAGATTAATGCCTTTTACTTTGAGACAGGTCAGGCTTTTAACGGTAATGTAACCATATTTCTTAGGGCCACCACTAACGAATTGTGCGATGCTGTCACCATCTGGTAATTCATTGGTCAAGTCACCCAAGCACAGGCCCAAAGGTGCACACAATCCCTGTGGAGTGTGTCATAGTCACTGAATCTATGTCTGTATAGAGCACTATCACTATTTATCCAACTCCAAGAGTGAATACAAGTAGTTTATGTAAGGTACAGTGTCTTGCAAAAATATTCATCCCACTTGGCTTTTTATGTATTTTGTTGCATTACAGCCTTTAGTTCAATGTTGTTGGCTTCTGGCTCTTTTGTAGAATAATAAAGGACCCAAGGCAGGGCGAGAAGTGTTCCTTCTTGTTTATTTACAATATAGTACAGGTCTGTCTTAGATGTTCAGCTTTCTTTTCATCTCTCTTGGTCTTTCCAAATGTCTTTCTGCGTCTCCAAATGTCTCTGTCTTGAACAGCCCATATATACTAGAACACATTCCTGACACGGACACGGGTAAGGAACCAAGCGCGGACTGGGTTGGTGTAGCGAAAGCACAGATGAGCGGTAGGCACAGTTGTCGGGGACAGGCAGGAGGTCGAGAACCGAGCGGGCGGCAGAGGAACAGGCAGGAAATAGGCAGAGTAGTCGGAGACAGGCAGGCGGTCGGAACACAGGCAAAAATTGAGTACAGGCCGGGATCAGGTGGGGTAAATGGGAACAGGCGGTCGGTCGGTACACAGGTAAGCAGGACGGGAATCTGGAAAGCGCGAGATGTGGCATGTAAACATGAACCATTGATATGGCAGGGAAGAAGCGGCAGGGATCTACAGGGAGTACTTATAGGGCGTGGTGATGAGGAGACTAGGAACCGGTGTGTGAGTAGAGATTAAAGACAGGTGCGAGGACAGGTGCCCGCTGGGACGTTCACGGGCGCGAGCGCCTGCCTCTGCGCGCCCGCGGGTGCGGGGACGTGACCATTCCCTACACTTTCTAGCTGTTATCCAATCGTATAAGGGCAATGTTTGTTCCAACCTACCTATTCCTGGTCCCAAACTTTGGAATGTATGGGGGATGTGTGGAGTTAATGTTCAACCACTTTCCTTTGTTTCCAAGTACGTACAGAAAGTTACATACATTTGCAAAGCAACATTACTCTGGGTTGTGTCCTTTAGAATTAAAATACACCTAAACAGACATACTTTCTCACAATGTTTTTTTTAAATCTTGTATGTGATAGATCAGAACACAATAGTCAGGGTTGGTGAAGTGAAATTAGAAAACTTATACATAAAACTATTTTTATTGAAAATTGGCATGTGCTTATGTATTCACCCCCATTTGTAATGAAGCCCATAAAAAGCTCTGGTGCAACCAATTACCTTCAGAAGTCACTATAAGTGACTTTCAGCAAAAAACAAAATGGCACGTTCTGAGTTGTGGGAGTATCCCAAAATGTTTGGAGGAAGGTGCTCTCGTCTGATGAGAATAAAATTGAATTTTTCGGCCATCAAAGAAAACATTGTCTTGCACAAACCCAACACATCACATAACCCAAAGAACACCATCGCCACAGTGAACTATGCTGGTGGCAGAATCAAGTTGTGGGGATGTTTTTCAGCAGCTAGGACTGGGAAACTGGTCAGAGTTGAGGGAAAGATGGATTGTGCTAAATACAGGGATATTCTTGAGCAAAGCCTGTACCACTCTGTGCGTGATTCGAGGCTAGGATGGAAGTTCACCTTCCAGCAGGACAATGACCCCAAACACACTGCTAAAGCAACAATTGAGTGGTTTCAGAGGAAACATGTAAATGTGTTGGAATGGCCTAGTCAAAGCCCAGACCTCCATCCAATAGATAATCTGTGGTCAGACTTAAAAATTGCTGTTCACAAGCGTAAGCCATCCAACTTGAAGGAGTTGGATCAGTTTTGCAAGGAGGAATGGGCAAAAATCCCAGTGGTAAGATGTGGCAAGCTCATAGAGACTTATCCAAAGAGTATTGGAGACGTGATTGCTGCAAAAGGTGGCTCTACAAAGTATTCACTTTAGGTGGGTGAATAGTTATGCACATTGACTTTTCATGTTATTTGTCAAAGTTGTGTAAATTAAATGATGCAAATCCTCAAACAATCCATGTTGATTCCAGGTTGTGAGGCAACAAAACATAAAATGCCAAGGGGGGTGAATACTTTGGGGATTTATGACCCTGGGGGCGGGGCTTCCAGATTGATTTGACAGGTGGGTGGGACATCCGGTGTGACGAATGTTCTTCCTGTATGACGTGTGTTAGGGTGGGAATTCCGGATTGACTTGCATGTCCGGTGATTTGGTAATTTGATTGCATTGATATGTCCATGTTTGATGTTTTATTGATAAACATTAAGTGTTATAAGAGGTGGGTTATGTTTGATCTTTACAAATGGGTTCCGGAAGTTGAATTCCCAGGCAATAAATAAGTGTTATAACAGTGGCATGATGTTTGATGTTCTACAAAAGGACACCAGGGTTCAGCAATGCTATAACACCCGGCATTTTATGTTCCGATAAGTGTTACAACAGATGTACAACTGATGGTTGTTAACCTTCCATTTTGTACAATGGTATTTTTCCACAAGCACAGAATTACACAAAAAAGCATGTGTCCCGCATGTAAGATGACGAAGGGGGCAGGGACTTACGATATTGGCGAGTGTAAGCCCATTTTATTTTTTAACAAGAGATGGGCCTTAAGATGGTAACGGTCCCCAATTAACCACTAATACAAACTGTAGTATATGCAGGTTGACAGTTGCACAGTTTGTAATCTACCAAAGCACTACTGCAAACAAACATCACATGAGCCATACTATTATTTTGATGGAATGAACAGTGACACGGTCAACCACATTATGCCTAGGTTGTTTGGATCGTGGTTAGGTTTAATTGTTAAAAATGAAAACACTGATTTTGTTACATGTGTATGTATAACCAATGATGAACTGTGAAATAAAAATGGCTGTTTTTAAGCCAGCATTAACTTTTAAGCTGCATTAAATGGTAAAACGTTACAAATGTACCCCGAAGGTGAAGTACAAATTTGCACGAACTATCCCCATCTGGAACCACAATACTATGGTGTGAACACCTTGATGGCTAAAGGAAAATATGGGTTTTTGCAATGGTACAAAACTGTTTCCGCAGACCCCTTTGTCATGCAGGATGAAATTAAGGCTTACTATATGAATGATGTGGTCATCTTAAGAGAGGGTTGTATGCACTACAGACTCGAGTTCCTGGAGTGTGGTGGTGTTGACCCAATCTGGTCAATTACGATTGTTTCAGCTTGCATGAAAGTCTTCTGCAACAGATTCCTCACCAAGGAGACCATTGCATTGGTCCCCTCAGACAACTACAACAGTTGTCAGAAGACATTCTCAAACAGCTCAATGGCTTGAATATGTGGCCTCTGATGAGAATATCAATACAGCATGCCCAGAACCGGGGTGAAATGCAAATCAGTGCCTACTATGTTGATGGATATGTTGAATGCGATGCTGTGTGCAGTCTATGAATTTCCTGACTTTTTCTAGCAAGGTTTTTCTAGACAAAGCTTGAGGTTTTAAAAGAACACAATGTACATGTTCACCACATGCGAGTGTGAGCGGAATCAGCTTAAACATCCACCATTGTCAAAGCTTTTGATGACCTGTGTTGCTCTAGAGTGCCGTGACACTCGGGATGTTCTTCAGAGGTCGTACCAACGCAATTCATTTTAAGTTTATGGTTCGAAGGGGAAACTATTCAGTATAATGATGTATGTAGTCCTTACGCATTCTGCAACAAGAAAAAGACTTATCCAATTGGGCATCCAGACATAATCTTTCGAGATTTCAAACTGCTAGACACCCACTTTGGTATTGTTAAGGCTACGGTATGTCCACTAAAAGGCATTTATCACCCCGTTTTACCGCACAGGGTCAGCGGTAAACTGTTCTTTCCCTTATGTAGATTATGTGCAGAGTCTGAACCAGGTAACCTATTGTTCACATACTGATTCAGAAAGAGCTTTAACTGGTACCTGGGTTTTTGGGGGCCTGTCCTCGGTGGGGGGTGGCGGATGGCGGCGACCACTGGGGAGCGTGAGGGGCTGGCGGCGGCAGCTGGGGGCGCAGGCGACGGTTTGCGCCTTCGCCTCCTTCGTTTATCCCTTTGGGGTTGCTGTTGCGCTGGCCAGGAGAACAGTGTGAGATGGTGGGGGTATTCCTCTGCCATGCTCTTATGTGGTCCTTTAGTGGGTCAGTCATTCTGTAACAGCTGTGACGTTGTGGAGCAAACAGACCAGGTGCAGGCAGGTGTAGCTGTTGGTGCAGTCTTTATTGACACACAAAGAACAGAAAACACCGAGCACTTGACTATAACCGATATAACACAAACAGGTAAACAAAACGAAACTCACCACTACCATCGGAACACACTGCAACATGGAAAAATGACAGACAAATGAGGGGAGCAGAAGAGAAACATTTTAAACACATACTAATGACCTAATGGGGACCTGGTTTGAGTGACAGTTGGAAACAAGACAAATGAAGGAGACCGGGATGAGTTCATTGCAGTAGGGAAGACAGGAAAAGCGGGAGATGACGGAGCCTTCCGTCACCTCACCGTCACAGCACCCTTTATTCCTTCATTGTGACTTTTATACATTTCACAGCATACAAGAAATACAGTGAGGCAAACAAATATTTAGTCAGCCACCAATTGTGCAAGTTCTCCCACTTAAAAAAATGAGAGGCCTGTAATTTTCATCATAGGCACACTTCAACTATGAGAGACAAAATTAGAAAAAGAAATCCAGAAAATCACATTGTAGAATTTTTAAGTGAATTTATTGGTAAATTATGGTGGAAAATAGGTATTCGGTCAAGAACAAAAGTTCATCTCAATACTTTGTTATATACCTTTTGTTGGCAATGACAGAGGTCAAACATTTTCGGTAAGTCTTCACAAGGTTTTCACACACTGTTGCTGGTATTTTGGCCCATTCCTCCATGCAGATCTCCCTTAGAGCAGTGATGTTTTGGGACTGTTGTTGGGCAACATGGACTTTCGACTCCCTCCAAAGATTTTTTATGGGGTTGAGATCTGGTGACTGGCTAGGCCACTCCAGGACCTTGAAATGCTTCTTACGAAGCAACCCCTTCGTTGCCCGGGAGTTGCGTTTGGGAATATTGTCATGCTGAAAGACCCAGCTACGTTTCATCTTCAATGCCCTTGCTGATAGAAGGTTTTCATTTAAAATCTCAGGATACATAGCCCTATTCATTCTTTCCTTTACACAGATCAGTCATCCTGGTCCCTTTGCAGAAAAACAGCCCCAAAGCATGATGTTTCCACCCCCATGCTATGCAGTATGTATGGTGTTCTTTGGATGCAATTCAACATTCTTTCTCCTCCAAACACGATGAGTTGAGTTTTTACCAAAAAGTTCTATTTTGGCTTCATCTGACCATATGACATTCTCCCAGTCTTCTTCTGGATCATCCAAATGCTCTCTAGCAAACCTCAGACGGGCCTGGACACGCCTGGCACTGCATGATTTGAGTCCCTTGCGGCGTAGTGTTACTGATGGTAGCCTTTTGTTACTTTGGTCCTCTGCATCCCATTCACTAGATCCCCCCCCCCCCCGTGTGGTTCTGATCATTTTGACCCCACGGGGTGAGATCTTGCGTGGAGCCCCGGATCGAGGGAGATTATCAATGGTCTTGTATGTATTCCATTTTCTTGTAATTGCTCCCACAGTTGATTTGTTCACACCAAGCTGCTTACCTATTACAGATTCAGTCTTCCCAGCCTGGTGCAGGTCTACAATTTTGTTTCTGGTGTCCTTTGACAGGTCTTTGGTCTTGGCCATAGTGGAGTTTGGAGTGTGACTGTTTGAGGTTGTGGACAGGTGTCTTTTATACTGATAACAAGTTCAAACAGGTGCCATTAATACAGGTAACGAGGGGAGGACAGAGGAGCCTCTTAAAGAAGAAGTTACAGGTCTGTGAGAGCCAGAAATCTTGCTTGTTTGTAGGTGACCAAATACTTATAATTTACCAATAAATTCATTAAAACTCCTACGTGATTCTCTGGATTTTTTTCTCTCATTTTTCTCTCATAGTTGAATTGTACCTATGATGAAAATTATAGACATAATCTTTTAAAGTGGAAGAACTTGCACAATTGGTGGCTGACTAAATACTTTTTTGCCCCACTGTACCTGTATATAAATTAATATAAAAAACGAAAAAACGTGCCAAAGTATTATTCTAACAATATTCTGGCCTTAACCTCAAATTCCATTACATTCCCTCCTTTCATCATAAGATATAACTCAAAATTTGGAATATAATTACAGTTGTTAAAACAAAACAGAAAATGATCAGCGTCTCTTCCTCTTCACTCTTCAAACAATTATCAGTCCTTGCCCACCATCGGCCCAGGTGGCTACCATTAGAAACCTGCAAATATGAGCTGTGATTATTTGTCCTTGCTGTGGACACTCATTCCTTTGGGTTCTGGAACTATACGACAGTGGCTGGTATGAATCCACGTATCCCTTTCTGCCACTTTCACTACAGTTGGAGTTGTCAGGAGCACTCGATATTGTCCTTTCCATCTTGGGTCTTTCCAGCACTTTCTGTGTATATCCTTCACCACCACAAAGTCACCTGGCTCAATCCTGTAGTTGCCTGCATGTCAGAGTGCTGGTAGAGTTGCTTTGACTCTTGGGAACAGAACTTTCAAAACATTATTAAGACTTATACAATATTCAATCATTTCATCATCCATTCCATGGAGAGTCAACCTGTTCTGAGCAAAGGGTGTGTTAGTCATTCTCATGGGACGTCCAGAGACAACTTCATGAGGGGAAAGACCAGTGGTTGAATGTGTTCTTCTACGCATTCTCATCAAAGCCAATGGTAACACCGTTATCCAAGTCAACACTGTCTCAGCCTGTAGTTTTGCCAATTTAAATTTCAATATGCCATTAGCACGCTCTACTGCCGCTCCTGACTCAGGGTGGTTACTACAGTGTGTCCTCAAATCGATTTGCAGGGCTTCTGACATTGAGGTTACTACCTTGTTGACAAAGTGTGTACCATTGTCTGATGTCAATCGTGTGGGAATTCCCCACCATGGGATTATTTCTCTAATCATTGCCTTTGCTACCATGTCCGCGGTGCTGTGCCTGCAAGGGAAAGCTTCTACCCATTTAGAAAACGTCAGGTTACCAAACTGTATTTCTTGCCTTCAAAGGGAGACAACTCAATGAAATCCATCATTAGATATTCCAAAGGTGCATCTGGTGAGGGCTGTGCTCCCCCAGCCACAGATACACATTTACCAGCATTTTAAGCAGCACAAATATGACACTTCTTACAATAATTCTCAGCAAAAACAGTAAATTCTACAGTATACCAACATTTATTTACAATGTCAACCATCCCTCCTTTTGAGACACGTTCTTGGCAATGTGTCAGCTTGGCAAGGAATGGGAAACAGGATCTCGGTAGGGCCAGACGAGAGCCCTCAGCCAACCTCACACCCGAGGCATCGCCCACACAGTGCCGCTGCCAGGCCTTTAATTCCCGTGGATCAGCTGTAGCCTGTATAGCAACATCAGAAACCTTAAAAACATCGACCCAGAGTCTATGGCGTCTGACCTCCAACATCTCTGTTCCGTAAACAGTTTACCAGCCACTGAATGTGTAGATTACTACAACAACACCCTAAAGAGTATCCTGGATATCCACGCCTCAGTCAAAACCAGAACAGTCACTTTCCCCCGATCAGCCCCCTGGTACACCATGGAGCTACGGAAAATGAAGGCAACTTGGCGTTCCATTGAGCGGAGATTCAAAGCAACAGCTCTTACAGTGCACAAACAAGCCTTCAGAGAACACCAAAAACACTACTCAAAGTCACTCTCAAGGGCACGGTCACAGTTTTATGGAAACATCATTAAAAACACCCCTGGAAACCCCAAGCAGCTGTTCTCTACCATAAACCATCTTCTCAAACCACTAACCCCCTCACTTACAGAAACTACAGAAGAGCACTGTAATAATTTCCAGGACTTTTTCAAAGCAAAAATAGACTCAATCCGCATTTCCTTTTCTGGTTCCCCAGCACTATCCACCCCAATTGAACACTCACAGCTTGTAATCTCACAGCCCCTACAATGCTTTCCAGAAATCTCCAGGTTGAAAAGATCATCAAGAGGATGAAACCCACCACCTGTGCCCTTGACCCCTTTCCTACAACTCTAGTAAAAGCAAACGCCCCTGCCATAAGCCCTCTGATTAACACTGTAATAAACCATTCCATCCTTTCCGGAAATGTTCCACCTGCCCTTAAAACAGCCATAATCAGACCACTCCTGAAAAAACCCACCCTTGATCCAGATACACTTTCAAATTACAGGCCCATTTCCAATCTCCCATTCCTCTCTAAAGTACTGGAAAACGTTGTTTCCACCCATCTCCAGGACCATCTCAAACAAAACAATCTTTTTGAGAAATTTCAGTCTGGTTTTCGCTCTGCTCATAGTACTGAAACAGCCCTGTTAGAGTCACAAACGACCTACGAATGGCAGCAGATAAAGGCTCACCTTCCCTCTTCGTACTCTTTGATCTGTCTGCAGCTTTTGATACTGTAGATCATCAAATTCTTCTCAACCGGCTACAAAAAAAACACTGGACTCACTGACACTGCTCTGAACTGGTTTCAATCATACCTCACTGACAGAACAGAGTACATTTCACTTGGCAAAACAAGTTCCCGGCAACACAGAGTCACCTGCGGAGTCCCCCAGGGATCAGTCCTTGGCCCCATCCTCTTCATCATCTACATCATCCCCCTCGGTCACGTCATCAGCCATCATGGAGTTTCATTTCACTTGTACGCTGATGATACACAACTATACATAAATTGTGAGTCTCACCCCACGGCAGCTTCACCAACAGCATCATCATCTTCAAACCTCACCGCCTGTCTGGAGAAGATAAAGATGTGGATGAAACACAACTTTCTCCAGTTGAACAGCTCCAAAACCGAGGCAATCCTTGTTGTCACATCACATTAAGTCCAGTCATCCTCCATTACCGGCATAACCATCGCTGGCCAGGACATTCCCCTCTCCACATCAGTCACCAATCTTGGTGTAAGATTTGATCCACAACTCACCTTCGAAGCCCATATCAAACACCTCTGCAAAAACTCCTTCTATCATCTAAGAAATATTTCAAAACTCCGTTCCACACTCACCTTGGCTGATGCAGAAAAACTGGTCCATGCATTTGTATCCTCCAGGTTAGACTACTGTAACGCACTTCTCATCGGAATCCCTAACAAGAGTCTGCAGAAACTACACTGCGTTCAGAACAGTGCTGCAAGGATCCTCATGAGAGTCCGAAAGTACGACCACATCACACCCATTCTCCACTCACCTCACTGGCTTCCTGTTTCTGCAAGGATTGAATACAAGGTCTCAATTCTCACCCACCAGTGCATCTATGGAAATGCCCCCCCATACCTGAAGGAACTGCTCACCCCTTTCACTACAACACGATCCCTCCGCTCAAAATACTCAAACCGCCTCCTCCTCCCCAAGACTAAGCTCAGCACCATGGGCGACCGTGCCTTCTGCTCTGCCGCTCCTCGGACCTGGAACGCCCTCCCTGATCATCTGAGGGAACCACAGACTATTGAGACTTTTACAAAAGGACTAAAAACATTTATTTTTAGCAGAATTTATGACTTTTAACCTTATATACCACTGACTTATTTATTCATATGTATTTTACATTGATGTTTAGCTTTAATCTTTTGCTTTTTACCTCTCTATGCTGATTTTACCTGTAGCACTTTGAGATTTTTCTTAAATGTAAAGTGCATTACAAATAAAATGTATTATTATTATTATTATTATTATCATTAATGGAGAAAAGGTTTGTAGAAAGCACTAGATGCATCTGCAAAAGAGGGGAGACATTGGAGTGTACAGCACATTTTAGCAAAAAGATCAGAAGTCATATTTCCTAGGGAGACAGGATCAGTGTTAAAGGTATGTGCCTGACACTTCATAACAAAGATTGACTTAGGTAGGAGGATCGAATCAAGTAACGAAGACACTAAAGCAGAGTGGTGGATCGGTTTACCAGTCGATGTAAGGAAGCCACAGTGCTTCCACAGAGTTCCAAAATCATGCACTACACCAAACGCATAGTGAGAATTTTTATAGATATTAACCGTAGCTCCAGTAGCCAAAATACAGGCTCTGGTAAGAGCAAACAGCTTGGCTGCCTGAGCAGAGAGGTGCGAAGACAAACGTGCACTCTCCACCAAATCATGAGCAGTAACAACCACATATGCAACGGTGGGATGGCCAGAATCAGTATGAGAGGCTGATCCATCGACAAAATACTCTTAAGTCCGGATTGTCAGTAGGGACCTCAGTCAAATCAACACGAGGTGTGGTGGTCAACTCAATCAGTCGCGTACAGTCGTGTTCTTCACCGGCATCAGCTGTATGGCATAGAGTAGCAGGATTTAAAACCGTACAACGTTGCAATGAGACGTGACATGGTCAACAAAATGTTCTGGTTTGCAACAGCCGAGCAGGAGTGAGATGTGCAGTCTTGGCTTGGTTAATAATAGAATGAACAGCATGGGGAACATGCACAACCAGTTCAGTCATTGCAACAAGATCAGCACAGGACAACACTGCCTCAGTCGCAGCACCGAACGTAGGCAGGAAACAAGTCCTCGTATTACAATGTCAAGTCTTTTAGAATAGTAGCCTACAGCACGATAGGAATCACCATGGCGTTGGGTGAGTACACCAGACATGAAACCGTCTTTCTCAGAAACAAACAGATGGAAAGGACAAGAGTGACATGGCGCAGATGAGAGCACGCTTTAGCTCCAGGAAGGCATGATCCCCCTCTGGAGTCCAATCAATCTGAACAGAGGCAACCATGTTGGTGATGTAAATATGGTCTCTCAGCGGCTGTCGGGGCCACAAGGTCCATAAGCCATGGACGGCCACTCCCAAAACAGACATCATGTGCTTTTTAGTAATGGGTTTGGGCATGTTCTGAATAGCTGGTATCCTGCTGGTATCCTGCTGGTAGAGAGGGAGTGACGTCATGGTCAAGGTACCTTACACTTGTTTGTCCAAGTTGAGCAATAGAGCGTGAAAGTTTTTGGCCATTGTCAGCAAGAAGAAACAACATCAAACCGCCTGAGGGGGAACACAACAACAAATCATCAACATATTAAACCAATGTGCATCCCTGTGGATGAACAACATTTCAAACTAAAATGGGGCTCGCCTTTTAGAACCACATTCTATTTTGAAATTCATCATACCCTGCCCATACACCATGTGGTTTTATATAAATTTTGATCTCTGCCACCAGTTTTCCCATGCCGTTGTAATAACCTGTGTTGAGTTCATACTTCCAAGTTTTGTCGTGTTTTGAAACATGTAGTTGATATGCGTTTTCACTTCATATTAAAGATACTTCCCAATCACCTTTCAAATCTATGCTGTTGGCAAATGTTGTGGTATAGCTTAAACTCAAATTACTTGGATAGACATGTCTCGACGAGTTACTGGGCAGCATTCTGTAGAAACCACCATCACCAATGCTTATCGCAGTCAATGCAAATGACATAATCCTGAAAAGTTTTATCCAATTCCTATGTCAAGAACTTGTACCAATGGTATCCAGCTGTTGAATTTCTCATGCAAACCAAAGGACATATTTTCCCTTTCTGTACTTTCTCATTCAAAACTGCTTCCACTTTAAAAGTTTTATGCTTAGCCACGATTATTTTCAGTAATTCCTGTTCATAAAAGGTCCCAACTCTCACATCACCTTCTTTATCTTTTATTCTATATACAGGAGGTACCGGCGGAATGTGTTCTGTTATTGTAAAATATTCATCTGTGTACCCTTTTTCATAGCCCTTTGTAAATTCTCCTCAACTTTGAGTCTCACAGTATCCCCAACCCGGAAATTGTAACTTTGATTGGCATTTCTCATTATGGTTGTACCATACAGGTTCTTGAGAACAAGTTAAAAAAAAAATTACTAACGTCAGCAGGCTTCATCTTAATAGATTGATTGTAGTTATTGTTGTAACCATGAAATAAAAATGTAATAACCTCAACAAAGCAATGAGTGTTGGCAGCTGTGAGATACCTCCGCATTCGTGATTTCATTGTTTTATTAATTCTCTCAACGATACTGGCTTTGACATCATTTCCTGTAGCAAAGTGTTTTATGTTATACTTCATTAATATTTCAAAATGTGAATAAAAAAACTCCTTCCCTTTGTCCGTTTAGACTTTTTGTGGTGTTCTTCCTTATTTCAATGTCTTCAAATACTCGCTTTATCTCAACAGCACTTTTATTTCTCAGCACACCAATCCATGCGTATTTGCTTAATAAATCTATGCATGTTAACATGCATTTCATTTTATAATTTTCCACACTATAAGCACTCATGTCAACTATATCCAGAAGAAATTTCATGAATTTCTATCATGAAATGTATATACATTCTTTTAAAATGTATAGTTTCTTTAATGTACTACCATTATAGTTTCTTATAGTTAGCAAATTTCTCTTTCAGCCTACTTACAGTGGGGCAAAAAAGTATTTAGTCAGCCACCAATTCTGCAAGTTCTCCGACTTAAAAAGACGAGGCCTGTAATTTTCATCATAGGTACCCTTTAACTATGAGAGACAAAATGAGAAAATAAATCCAGATAATCACATTCTAAGTTTTTTTAATGAATTTATTGGTAAGTTCCTTGGTAAAATAAGTATTTGGTCACCTACAAACAAGCAAGATTTCTGGCTCTCACAGACCTGTAACTTCTTCAAGAGGCTCCTCTGTCCTCCACTCA
>JACXGJ010003598.1:40791-52492 GCA_016801105.1 Esox niger
GTTATCAGTATAAAAGACACCTGTCCACAACCTCAAACAGTCACACTCCAAACTCCACTATGGCCAAGACCAAAGAGCTGTCAAAGGACACCAGAAACAAAATTGTAGACCTGCACCAGGCTGGGAAGACTGAATCTGCAATAGGTAAGCAGCTTGGTGTGAAGAAATCAACTGTGGGAGCAATTATAAGAAAATGGAATACATACAAGACCACTGAGAATCTCCCTCGATCCGGGGCTCCATGCAAGATCTCACCCCATGGGTTCAAAATGATCGCAAGAACGGTGAGCAACAATCCCAGAACCACACGGGGGGGACCTAGTGAATGACCTGCCGAGAGCTGGGACCAAAGTAACAAAGGCTACCATCAGTAACACACTACGCCGCCAGGGACTCAAATCCTGCAGTGCCAGACGTGTCCCCCTGCTTAAGCCAGTACATGTCCAGGCCCGTCTGAGGTTTGCTAGAGAGCATTTGGATGATCCAGAAGAGGATTGGGAGAATGTCATATGGTCAGATGAAAGCAAAATAGAACTTTTTGGTAAAAACACAACTCGTCGTGTTTGGAGGAGAAAGAATGCTGAGTTGCATCCAAAGAACACCATACCTACTCTGTAGCATGGGGGTGGAAACATCATGTTTTGGTGCTGTTTTTCTGGAAAGGGACCAGGACGACTGATCCATGTAAAGGAAATAATTAAGTGGGAAAGAATTAAGTGGGAGAATTTGCACAATTGGTGGCTGACTAAATACTTTTTTTGCCCCACTGTATGCTATATATTTTAATATCCAGATATAACGCGCATTCACAAAAAAGCCAAGGATCAAAGCCTGCCTTGCAGAAGGCCATTGGCTGTAACGGGATTGGCTGGGAAGTAGCTGCATGCTCCAAAAATTATAAAATGACATTCCACTGGCACTTAACTCTTGTTGTCTTGTGCAGCTTTAATAGCAGTCTTTAAGTGAAGTGTTTATTGGACACTGTAGGTGAGACGTCTAGTGGTTAATTTAGTACCAGATGGGTACATTCAGTATTTTAGATATCAGTAAATCCTTTAGGCTTTTCATGTTGTAGAACTTGAGGCACACTTTTGAGGAAGAAAGATGCCTTTCCAGATTCAGGTTTGTTTGACAAAAGCTAAGTGATGAAATGTATCTTAAACAAATTAAGGAAACAAAGTTACATGTTAGATTATCCTTTCTTGGGAAGTAAATTATGTTAATATTGGTTTTTACTGCTTTTTTTTAACATTACATGCAAAATAGTATTTTGTTTTAGTATTTAGTAGCAGGTGTTTTTCACAACTCATGATGCTGATTTTTCTTTAGTGCTTTTAACAGTGGACTAGAAAACAAAGGACTATTGACAATATTGCTTTTGAGTAACTTTACTATGTTTTGTAAAAACCTTTGTAAAAAATATACTGATCAGCATTACCTGCAATTATTTTTAAGTTACCACCCCACTCCTTTTGTTGCCTTACCACCTGATATGAAAAAATTTAACCAGATTTTTTTCCAGCGATATTTTCATACAGGTACCCACAATATCCAAGTGAAAATACATTTAAAAAAAACTCTTGGAATTTATTTGAATTAAAACATTAAAATACCCTGTTGATAGTGCTTTTTGTTAGTTTAAGGAGGGTAAACTAATGTTTCTGTTTTTGTGTGGTTTTTCCAACAGGTGGAAAGGGAAATAGCGATACTGAAGCTTATAGAGCACCCTCACGTATTAAAGCTGCATGATGTCTACGAAAATAAGAAATACTTGTGAGTATTATCATCACCGCCGCTATAAATCTTATCCCTTTCTGTTTCATCAGTCAATGACTCAGCCTACCATCATAACAGTCAAAAACAGCCATGAGGTCTCTGATTAGTTACAGGCAACACTAGGTGACAGAAGCGTAGATGGCCCTTGGTTAGTGTGAAAGTCATTGTTTCATGTTAAGAAAACATGGTGTTATGGTGACAGGGTTATCAGAAGCTGTCTTCCAACTATACCTAACTTCTATGACCCTTTGTGAAAATAATGCTCTTCGGAATAATTTGCTATTTGCAAAATGGCAATGCCACCACTCCATTAGAAAACATGAATCAAGGAAAGTGACAGCCTCATCAGTCTGAGCCTGTAAAATGCACACAAATACACACAATATGAGTTGCTGCAATTGTTGTATTCTCCAGTACACACTGACTGCGGTCAACCTAGCCGACTCTTGAATATATTTGGTCAAACTAGCCCCTCTGAAAAATTGCTTGCGTGGCTATACCATAGTATTCGTGATAGCACTAATGTACCCCACTCTCTAACAGGTGCCATGATAAAAAGATTATCTGTGGTATTCACTTCAACTATCAGTGGTCATAATATTATGGCTCATTGGTGTATTTTGATAAAAAAAAATTGCTGTTGATTTGGCCACTCCTAATGTTCCTGCTCTCACTCTGATAGAATTTTTCTTTTTTGCAGCCTAAGGATGGCCTGTTTAACTTGCCTTAAGAGCTCCTTTTACCGCAAGTCGTGGGTTCACAGCAATAGCTTTCAAATGTGAATGCCACACCTGGAATCAACTGCAGACCCTCAACTGCTTAACTGATGAAGAAATGTTGAAGCAAGAGCCCACAAATGTCCATGAAATAGATTTTGAGTCAATTGTCTTATTACTTTTGGTCTCTTGACAAAGAGGTGGCTACATATTAAAGAGCTGTAATTCATAAACCCTTCCTTCACTTTGGATGTGATACCCTCAATTTAATGCTGAGCGACTGCACTTTGAGCCCATATTATTTACCACTAGGGTTAATTTTATGAATGTGCCCAGATATGCATGCAGATGAAAATATCAACAGCCAAAATGTCAGGTGAGAAATAAGCCTATGCCAAATAAATAAATACATGAATTAAAAGTATTTTAAAATATTAAATAGCCTTATAATGCTTAACCTATAAGATACCTTGCCAAGAAAACAGTGAGCCCCTGCTCACTCTTACAGTAAGCATTACTATTTGGTTGTGTTACTAAGCAAAATGTGATGTATGCAATGGGACAACATATTTTTATAATTACATTTTAATGGGCATTATCTCATTAGGAAATATTGTTGGAAATGACATATCAACGTACAATATTTGCCAAAATATTTTCCACACAGTTGACTGTTTCTTTTATCGATCAGAGTTGATGGGACAAATACAGGTGCTGGTCATATAATTAGAATATCATCAAAAAGTTGATTTATTTCAGTAATTCCATTCAAAAAGTGAAACTTGCATAATGTATACAGTCATTCCACACATACTGATATTTCAGTGTTCATTCCTTTTAATTATGATGATCATAACTGACAACTAATGAAAACCTCAACATTTTGCAAAATGTTGCTAAGAATTTTGCAAAATTAGGCTACCTTAAGGTGCAATGCAAAACCATTCTCAACTAGGATTAAACATAGTGAAATTAAGAAGCAAACAACTTTTAAATTGCTAACTTTCTGAAGAGCATGTCAAACGCGCTCCTGCACGCGTGGTGTAGACTTCCTATGGAAACTGACATAATATTGTGGTAGGTTATTTTTTACACATTTCTAGCGTTGGCCTGAACCTCCTTATTCAGATTTGAAACGCATGACTCTGGAATAAAAATATTGTGCAACAAGATCGTTGTCTATAAAAAATAATTGCGATGTGTAAGTGAAATAAATGTTATTGGTAACCTTAAAATATTTTCAAATATGGCGGTAACAAGATCACTTGATTAAATCCATTTGAAATCCTTTGGTAAATTAATGCAGCTTGGGACATCAGATGTATAATTAATTTAAAAATATATATATATATTATTATTATTATTATAATATTCTTATTATTATTATTAGTTTAATATAATGTTTTACTCAATAATAATATCTTAAAATATATTGATGTATTTTTATATATCATGATGCAGAGGACAAATTATGGTTCTAAACAAATAACCAGAGATGGCACCACAAGTCCAAAAGTGGTGGAGCAAAATTTGTGACATATCGGGGCATTTCTCGGGAACCAGACAATTTTTCCTTAACTTATAAAGTAAACATGTGTCCTACTTATATGCTTTGTTGATGAAAGATAATTGTAAACAGTCACATACATATGAATAACTCAGTAGACACTTATCCAGATGTACAAGGCATGAAATAATACAGTGGGGAGAACAAGTATTTGATACACTGCTGATTTTGCAGGTTTTCCTACTTACAAAGCATTTAGAGGTCTGTAATTTTTTTATCATAAGTACACTTCAACTGTGAGAGACAGAATCTAAAACAAAAATCCAGGACATCACGTTGTATGATTTTTTTATAATTAATTTGCATTTTATTGCATGACAAGTATTTGAAACATCAGAAAAGCAGAACTTAATATTTGGTACAGAAAATGTTGTTTGCAATTATAGAGGTCATACGTTTCCCGTAGTTCTTGACCAGGTTTGCACACACTGCAGAAGGGATTTTGGCCCACTCCTCCATACAGACCTTCTCCAGATCCTTCAGGTTTCGGGGCTGTCGCTGGGCAATACAGACTTTCAGCTCCCTCCAAAGATTTTCTAGGGCCTTGAGATGCTTCATACAGAGCCACTCCTTAGTTGCCCTGGCTGTGTGTTTTGGAAGACCCAGCCACGACCCATCTTCAATACTCTTACTGAAGGAAAGAGGTTGTTGGCCATGATCTCGCGATACATGGCCCCATCCATCCTCCCCTCAACGCAGTGCAGTCGTCCTGTCCCCTCTGCAGAAAATCATCCCCAAAGAATGATGCTTCCACCTCCATGCTTCACGGTTGGGATGGTTGTACTCATCCTTCTTCCTCCAAACATAGCGAGTTGAGTTTAGACTAACAAGCTCTGTTTTTGTCTCATCAGACCACATGATCATCTCCCATTTCTCCTCTGGATCATCGAGATGGTCATTGGCAAACTTCAGACGGGCCTGGACATGCGCTCGCCTGAGCAGGGGGACCTTGCGTGCGCTGCAGGATTTTAATCCATGACGGCGTAATGTGTTACTAATGGTTTTCTTTGAGACTGTGGTCCCTGCTCTCTTCAGGTCATTGATCAGGTCCTGTCGTGTTGTTCTGGGCTGATCCCTCACCTTCCTCATGATAATTGATGCCCCACGAGGTGAGATCTTGGATGGAGCCCCATACCGAGGGATATTGACCGTCATCTTGATCTTCATCCGTTTTCTAATAATTGCGCCAACAGTTGTTGCCTTCTCACCAAGCTGCTTGCCTATTGTCCTGTATCCCATTCCAGCCTTGTGCATGTCTACAATTTTATACACAGCTCTCTGGTCTTGGCCATTTTGGAGAGGTTGGAGTCTGTTTGAGTGTGTGGACAGGTGTCTTTTATACAGGTAACGAGTTCGAACAGTTGCAGTTAGTACAGGTAATGCATGGAGAACAGGAGGGCTTCTTAAACAAAACCAGGTCTGTGAGAGCCAGAATTGTTACTTGCATGACATAAATACTTATTTCATGCAATAAAATGCAAATTAATTATTAAGAAAATCATACAATGTGGTTTTCTGGATTTTTGTTTTAGATTCTGTCTCTCACAGTTGATGGGTACAGACCTCTACATGCTTTGTAAGTCGGAAATACTTGTTCTCCCTACTGTATGTTTCATCTTTGCCACCAGTACTGTGTCCCTGACCACACGCTATGAAAATGGTGTATGTTTTGATGATGTAAACATTCATCGTACAGATAATATACACTGACATAAATTAAACGCAACACTTTTGTTTTTGCCCCCAGTTATCATGAGCTGAAATCAAAGATCTAATACTTTGTCTATATACACAAGTCCTTTTTCTCTCATATTATTCACAAATCTCTCTAATTCTGTGTTAGTGAGCATTTCTCCTTTGCCGAGATAATCCACCCACCTCACAGATGTGGCATATCAAGATTCTGATCAGACAGCATGAGTATTGCACAGGTGTGCCTTAGGCTGGCCACAATAAAAGGGCACTTGAAAATGTGTAGTTCCATCACACAGCACAATGTCACAGATGTCGCAAGTTTTGAGGGAGCATGCAATTGGCATGCTGACTGCAGGAATGTCCACCAGAGCTGTTGACCATGAATATAATGTACCATAAGCCACCTCTAAACGTGTTTCGGAGAATTTGGCCGTACATCCAACCGGCCTCACAACCGCAGACCAGACTAAAACTTAGCTTCATGAGCTTATAGTTAGCAATGTAATAGGAAACCTTAAATAAAACATACAATTGGGCTTTGACCCCAAAAAACATACAATTCTAATAAGCACCTTTAAATAAATGTATTACATGTACTAATCAATAAACAAATTCTTGAATGGGAACAACAGTCAAATAATCACCCTGTTCAAACTGACTGTAATTTAGTCTTAACCTTATAATTGTCAGTTACCGGGAATATATCTATATCAATTAAATGGATGGAGCGGAGCCCCCTAGAGGGGCTTTAGCTCCTAGCGGTTCACCCTTGCCGCGTCAGCGGCTATACTGAAAACCCATTATGCAAAACGCAATAGCCAAACGGGGAACGCCTGCTCCTATATAGGACCCGTGCGCCCAGAGAACACCCTGTTTATTTAACATGATCTTGGGGAAGGCATGGCAACAGGTCTGAGGGTCTACGGCGGTGCGTGCGAGACAATATGTACTCCCTGCTGGACCCAACCAGTATGACTCGCAGGGTTCAGTTAAGTAACCATCCCTTAAAACCCCAGGACGAAACATCCCCAATAGTTGACAGTCAGAGAAGGGATGATCAAATGTATTAATGAGGAAAATTCTCCCCTTGGGCAGGCCTATACATAAAGTTATACATAATGTTGAGTTCAAGCAAAAAGGAAACATGTCTGTTTCACACAAAGCACAACATATAACTCACGCACAACACATCACGAGATGAGCGGCATGAGAATACAGAAGATTCACAAAAATATAAAATGAGAGAAGCTTCAGGGAAGAGGCATACCCGAGTCAATTGTGTTTGCAGGTAGCGACAATACCCCTGAGCCAAGCAGGCCACATAATTCTGTACCTTAAGCAGTGATAAAGTCAAAGCACGAGATTCCATAAGATAGTTGAGGTCTCGGACAGCTGCGCCGAGAACTGAATGAACCAAAGACGTAGGGGAGACGTCCAGTAAATAGAAATGGACAAACACTGAATGCGACTACCACAACGTTGTGGCGCAAATGTCATCCACCCTGTTCCCATGAAAAAGGGCAGAAGAGGCTGCGACACCACGTGTGGAGTGTGCACGGAGACCCTCTGGAGCGTCAGAACAAAAGTGATGCAATCACAAAGCCTGTGGGAAGGATGTTACTTACAAAGTAGACAACCCATCCGGGAAAATGAATTACAGATAAACAGCTGGGGAGTCAGTCTGATAGACCTGGTGCGCTCCATGTACAGACGGTGGAACCTCTCGTCCTCCTCACGCAGGTGCAGAGGAGGGAAGAAGGCCTGTAATTTGATAACTCTCGACCGAAAGGAGTTTGTGATATCCTTAGGCATGAAGGACAGGTTAAGTCTCAGCGTAGCGCAGTTTTAGTACTCTCTGATAGCCAGACTGCCTAGGTGCACTGAGGGCACATGAAGAGGGTTCACTCGCTTAGCGGAGCATAAAGTGAGGAGAAAGGCAGTCTTAAAGGAGATCAGCTTGAGAGACCACTGCTGCAAGGGCTCGAATGAAGGCTCACAGAGAGCGCTCAGCACCTTAGCAACGTCCTACTGAGGAGCACCCAGTCTGGCCAATGAGCATAGATGGCACGTACCCAAAAGGATACGGCGGAGAAGCGGGTAGCTGCTCCCAGCAAAACCCTCATGGCACACAGAGATAGCCAATGCATATCCACGGATCGTCAAGGGCGACCTATCCATATCAAAGAGATACTGTAAAGATAACAGAATCTCCTCCACAGGGCAACACAAAGGGTCAGAAGACATCTGCGCACACCACATCGTGAACATATTCCACCGAGTGGAATACATTTTGGACGTAGATGCAGCCTTAGCACCCTAGAAGGGGTGGATCACCGCAGCAGACAGGCCCCTATTCAAAAATTCTAGTGACCAGACCATGAGGGTTCCTGACAAAGACAGAGGGTGTAGAATCGAGACCTCAACTTGAGGCACGCCAACAACTGGATCATTTCCGGGTACCAGATAGCCGCAGGGCGATTGGGTCCCACCAGAATGACCCAAAGCCCCTCATCTCTAATTCAGACCACAGATGTGCTATGCAGCGTTACAGAGTGTCCACCCCCAGAGGGAGGCAATCTGTCTGAGACAGGGAGAACCACAAATGGCAGTGTGTGCTCTGTCTGGATGCAAACAGGTCCACTTGGGCTTCCCCAAGCCTCTGGCAGATGAGGGAGACGATGTCCGGGTGGAGATGCTACTCGTTGTGATGAAGGTTTCTCCAAAGCATCAGGTCTGTGCCCACATTCAGACTGCCCGGAATGGGGTTTGCCAATAAGGAGCAAAGGTAGGCATGCGCACAGATGGTAAGGTGGACTTTTTCCCAGACCAGCCAAATTATGGCAGGAAATGCGCAGCCAACTCGGGCCCCAGATGAGGGATGGCGAATCTGATGGGCCTCTGTGTACCTTCGACCCTGGTGAAGGTAGCATAGAATTTCACCGGAGCTCTGGCAGATGCCGGAGTGGACCAGGAACCCTCGGCGAATGCCTTAAAACCCCGGACTTCAGGTACTGGAGAGTCCAATGGCTTGATGCGCTCAGCCCAGGAGCCGTAGGACATGTCGGAAGGTTTCTTCAGCAACGGCATCGGAGGCAGGGTCAGCCGGATCTGTAACGCAGCCCTCTCAATCATGCCAGGAAAATCCACATGGAGTGGGGGCAGGCGGAGGGAAGCAGCAGAGGAGAGGTTGTCTTCTAAGTCTCCCGGGGAGAGGGGGGAGCAGGAAAACCACCACCACACAACGCACGGGGAGGGAGCGTGTCCTTCTGTGTCAGAGGAGTCGGGACCTGCATAGAACCTTTGTCCTCAGATGCCGAATTTGAGTTTTTGTCTCCACTGGAGTCCAGCATGGCAGAGATGTCGATTACCTCCTTGAAAACTTTTGTCCTCTCCACATGTAGAGAGGGACAAAGCTCTCAGATCTGGAGGTTTAAATAGATTCTGGGCTTTGCCCACATGCATGAATTGACTATTACAATTTGGACTCTTAATATGTTCACCCGGCACAGCCAGAAGAGTACTGGTCACCCCTCGGAGCCTGGTTCCTCTCTAGGTTTCTTAGGGAGTTTTTCCTAGCCACTGAAGTTCAACACTACTGTTGTTTGCTCCCTGGAGTTTAAGGCTGTGTTTTGTAAAAGCACTTTGTGACAACTGCTGATGTAAATTTGATTTGATTGAAAGCGGTGCAGGAGGAGCAAGCCGTGGGTGGGTAAGACTCGTGCGAGCATGGCCAGTCCCAGGCAGGAAACGTATGATGTGTGCGAATCCTGTTCCAACACCAAGTCAACGCAATGGCAGGAAGCAGCTAAAAATTCCTTCATGGCGTAAGCGTCGGGCTGAAGAATGCTTATGACAAACATTCTCAGGCTGAAGAGAGTAAACAGTAGTAACTCATTACGTCCGCTGACATGGCAAAGGGAAACCACTAGGAGATAAAGCCCCTTTAGGGGACAGAGCTCTGTGAGCTCAAATTCCTGTTTAAACTTTGATTACAAAAATATTTTGGAACCACGTTTGTGTTACTTTTGTAACTATTTTAAAACCATTAATGTACTAAATTGTCACGGAAGCGGGTTGGGACCCAAGCGCGGATAG
Organism: Esox niger; assembly: GCA_016801105.1. Taxonomy (NCBI): domain Eukaryota; kingdom Metazoa; phylum Chordata; class Actinopteri; order Esociformes; family Esocidae; genus Esox; species Esox niger. The sequence continues at coordinate 50,641 of JACXGJ010003598.1, forward strand.
GAAGGGCGGGGGGAGAGGGACATTCAGAGTAATCGGGGTCAGGCAGAGAATCGATACACTGGCAGGCGGCGGTGGTACTAACCGGTGGCAGGTAGAGTAGTCGGGGATGGGCACGAGGTTGTTTCACGAGCGGACAGCAAAAGCACAGACAGGTAGCAGGCAGAGTAATCTGGGACGGGCAGGAGGTCGGTATATGAGAGAGTGAGAGAAACAGGAAAGAACTTGCTGATAGCACTGAGGCATATGTGAACGAAGACCATGATCCGGCAGAGAACAAATGACAGGGATCTGTAGAAATACTGCTGGTAACAAGGCAAGTGGGAACAGGTGTTTGATCGTAGATTGGGAACAGGTGTGGGAGTGGTTGATGAGCAGGTGTGTGAACAGCTCAGGGAGGCTGGGACGTGACAGTACCCCCCTCTCCGATGGACGCCTCCAGGCGGACCACCCGGGGTGCCCGGCCGTTGGCGATGGAAGTCCCTGATTAGATTAAGGTCATGGAGGCGTGACACGAAATACTGTATATTTCAGTGTGTTAAAATCGACGCAATCAATATATTTTAAATATATTATGTAAAAGTAGCCTATACATAGCCTCTCTTGTAGGGTTCTCACACACTTCACCACTTAAATAATTCCAGCATTCAGACAGCACACCACTGAGAACCCATAAATTGATGAATGGAAAGTAATGGAAAAAAGTCTGAATACAATGTAGTTAGGCTATCATTAAGCTATAAAAATATGAGGCCTTATCGCGTAAACACAGTAACTTTCCTCCACTGAGGCAACAATTTAGTGTTCTTGTTGAGCCACAATGCAGTTTGGAGACATAAACTACTTCCTGTGTAAATGACCAAATGTTCTTGCAAGAACATTACATACTGCTGTAATTACATTACATTAGGTTTTTGGCCTTTCTATATGTTGGTCATTTTATTTTATTTCCTTTACACATGTGATTACTGTGATCGGTTCCCCTCTCTCTCTTTCCCTGAATCCTCCAGGTATTTGGTATTAGAGCATGTCTCAGGTGGGGAGCTCTTTGACTACCTGGTAAAGAAGGGACGGTTAACACCCAAGGAGGCCAGGAAGTTCTTCCGACAGATCATATCAGCACTGGACTTCTGCCACAGTCACTCCATATGGTAAGTGCCTGGTGTATCCATATTACCTTTACACTTCGCTATGGAAGCAAACACATTATAAGTTGTTTAATTCACATCATCATAGAAGACTCTAGCCAACTGGAATTCCAGTGGGCCATTATCCCGGGGGGGACGGGGGGACATGACCCCCCAACCTGGGGAAAGGTATGATCCCCCCCCCCCCATATATATATGTAAACATAACTATGTAATTTCAATAAGAATTAGAAGACGCATTGAAAGCATGTGTGCTAATTACAGTGGTCTGCAAAAGTTTGGGCAACCTTGTTAATGTCCATGATTTTCCTTCATAGATCGTTGGTTCTTAGGATAAAAAAAATCAGTTAAATATATCATATAGGAGACAAACACAGTGATATTTGAGAAGTGAAACGAAGTTTATACCATTTACAGGAAGTGTGCAATGATTGTTCGAACAAAATTAGGCATGTGCATACATTTGGGCACTACAATCAAAAAAATAACTCAATATTTTGTAGATCCCCCTTTTGCAGAAATAACAGCTTTTAAACGCTTCCTATAGCTTCCTATGAGGGTCTGGATTCTGGTTGGAGGTATTTTGGACCATTCCTCTCTACAAAACACCTCTAATTCATTCAGGTTTGATGGTTTCCGAGCATGGACGGCTCTCTTTAAGTCACACCACAGATTTTCAATAATATTCAGGTCTGGGGACTGAGATG
>JACXGJ010003599.1:0-52418 GCA_016801105.1 Esox niger
ACAGGGATAGCAGCAATGAGGTTCCCGAGGTAGACGTATACATGTAGCTACTGAAATACAGGGATAGCAGCAATGAGGTTCCCGAGGTAGACGTATACATGTAGCTACTGAAATACAGGGATAGCAGCAATGAGGTTCCCGAGGTAGACGTATACATGTAGCTACTGAAATACAGGGATAGCAGCAATGAGGTTCCCGAGGTAGACGTATACATGTAGCTACTGAAATACGGGGATAGCAGCAATGAGGTTCCCGAGGTAGACGTATACATGTAGCTACTGAAATACGGGGATAGCAGCAATGAGGTTCCTGAGGTAGACGTGTACATGTAGCAACTGAAAACGTCCTGATCCGACTTTGCAAAGCAGTCCAGTAGTAAGTACAAAGAGAGTAGTGCAACAAGATCCCTGAGAGGCAGTACTCAGCAGTGGGCCTGGGGGGTTGTTAGTAATGGATCACAGAGTTCAGCAGGATTACAGTGGATGGAAAGAAACTTACTGAGCATGCTGGTGCATGAACTGATGGTAGGAAATCTGCGTCTCTCTCCTTCAAAATAACTGACAGACTGCACCCATCCCCCAACAATTTGTGATACTTAAAATGATGACCTATGGGAAACTCAGTAAATAGTTCCATATATTAAAACAGCATAGGCAAAATTGGGTGCTTTTGACTGGGGACCCCGGGGACCCCAATACATTGATACTTTTTAAAAGAACTTAAAACAGAGACTGAAAACAATGATATGAAGTCATTAGGAACAAAAAAGTCATGAACAATTGGAATGACAGAATAAAGCACCTGTGAAATACGACAAAAAGTATACCTCTGGGGTACCCCATTCAGTAGGATGAGGGTTGAAAATACCAGAAATACCCATATCTTGGTCAGCCAACCTGGGCATGTAATGGTGGAAAAAACCCATTGACATTTTTTCCCACTCGAGTTTGACAATTTAGGACTCTAGAAAATGTAAGCCTTTAATTGGCATAGATACATGACACATTATCTAAAACATTAATTTTCAACCTCTAAATGTGTAGTTCTTAATTAAATGTAATGGCCATAATAAAGGTACCCATTGTTTAAATATTTCAGATAAAGGCATGTTGTAGATTCCTCTTACTTAATGTTTTAAATGTTTTAAAACAAGGCACTTAATTAAGATACTGTAGCTTTTTGTTCAGTTAAATGATTTTAGTTTTGACATATTTAAAACACTCAGGGCCGGTTTCACAGGCACAGATTAAGCCATGTCTATGACAAAAAAACCAGCTCAATGGAGTTTTCTATTGAACTAGATTTTTTTGTTCTAGACCAGGCTTAATCCATATATGTGAAACCTACTGGAGTATATTGCTATTGTATAACCCAGTGGTTCCCAATCTTTTTCAGTTACTTTATCACAAACAGAATTTTACTCCACTTGTAGTACCACTGAAGAACCCCCTCATGTAGATTTCATTAGTGAGCCTATGGGTTCATGGGTGTTTTCAAGTACTCCCTGTGGAATGACTAAGTACCCCTAGGGTTGGAAACTACTTGTAACCCTGGTTGGGAACTACTGGTATTACCCCTTTATAGTGAGAGTTAACCAGTATTATTCAAATATTCCCAACGACACACATTCCTTACTCAGGCTCGAGGCATTTCGCATAAACCCACTGGAGCCTAGTAAACAACACTTTCCCCACAGAAGTCAACGGCAGATGGTATGCAAATCATCATGTATAAAACCTAAAAAAGCTGCAGGTTGGGAATTCTCATTGCACATTTGCAAAAATGTTGGTTATTTTGTATATTTCATAGATGATTAAAAGAAAGTGCATTTTTGCTTTCAGGAGTCGTTTTTTTTTCTATCTTAGGTAAATATTTTAAAGCAGTTCATGCATCTGCAGGTTGGGAATTCTCATTGCACATTTGCAAAAATGTTAGTTATTTTGTATATTTCATAGATGATTAAAAGAAAGTGCATTTTTGCTTTCAGGAGTCTTTTTTTTCTATATTAGGTAAATATTTTAAAGCAGTTCATGCATCTGATATCTCTTATCCGTTAGATTTCAACTGTTTCAAACATATTCTTGAGGGAATAATTAACGTATTTCATGCTAGTCGGTATTACACGAGCACAAAGACCCGTGCTTTTCAATTACTACACAGAACTTAGAACATGACAAAGTTATGCTCTTTACAATCCAATACATCAGGAAAACAATTAGCTAAAAGAGCTGACACTTTGGCTCGAATACCAACGAACCTAAGTTTATGTAATAATCCCAAATGTCTTAAGTAAATTTTACAAAAACTGTTCAGTCGTGGGAATTATTATAATGAGTGATAAAAACCGTTCATTAAAGGTTCCTAACATGTTTTAAAAGGCTGTATGTGCGAACAGGGGTGAACTTCGAACACAGCATAACGGAAAGTATTTTCTGTCCGCGAGACGCGCGACATCCGTCAGTTCTGGAGTTTGACGTACGTCATTATGGCGGTCGGACACTCATCTCCAGTCCGGTAACTACTCCAATTCCAACACGCAATCAGCATCCACTGCTCATGATTTTGAGGTGCATAAATATTCACAAACTTCTGCATATATGGGAAACCCATTATAATTTTGAATTATGAATATTGGCTAGGCTAGTTCCCTGATGTAAGTAATGAGGTAGCAACAGCTAGCAGATCTCAAAACGACACATATTAATTACATTCATACAATATTGAAGTTGCATAGGAAATTGCATTAATGTGAGGTTCTTATTCGGTAATTAAGGGATAATCAATTATTTTAAAACTGTGTTTTCCCAGGAATGCGTCATAATAACATGTCTTTCCGCTACTCTGATAGCACACAAAAAAGAGTGCAAATACGCGATTACTAAAACATTTGTGTTGCAAATAGGATTGTAAAAATAATTGTTCATGTATAAAAATGCTCGTATAAACACGCACTGAATGTTGTCTCTTTCAACTTTCGACGGGTGATGTTCACATTTAAGTGACGCAAAAGCATAATAATGTGTGCCGGAGGGGGCGTGTGTGAATTATTAATGTTGGTAAAGCATTGTGTGTGTGTGTGTGTGTGTGTGTACAGTGTGTACAGTGTGTACAGTGTGTACAATGGGCATTGCCTATAAATAAACATTGAGCATGAAACAGCTGATGGCAGCTTGGACCACCGTACAATGACTGTACTATGGCCTCAGTTCAGTTTCTTCTCACGCCAATATTTAATGATTAGCTTAAACTACAATGGAAAACATTTGAACGTTGCTGCTTTTCCAGACTTTGATTACGAAAGTGATAAATATTTGATCATAGCAGAATATTAACTAAAAGTCTATACTGGGCCGAGCCTTGGACGTGATCACAAATAAGTCCTTAAAACACCCAGGGCCGGTTTCACAGTCACAGATTAAACCTAGTCTACGACAAAAAAACAAGCTCAATGGAGTTTTCATTTTGATCTAGATTTTTTGTCCTAGACCAGGCTTAATCCGTGTATGCGAAACCTGCACGTAAAGTGTTATTATACCAGGAGTCTGTGGATCAACCGCACAATGTGTAACAATAATGAACAGGAACGCAACTATAATAACATGGGATTGCAATAGCTGAGTCACTAGGGCACGTCACTTACTCCAGTAAAAACAAAGATTCCAAAGAATTGAAGTAGCCATATGTAACTAACGGGTGTTGTTTATTGTTTTATCCCTCACCTGAATTCTATCGTTGCTGCACAATTGAGACAAGCTTACTTTAAGGAAAAACAACCCCTCCCCTTGTGGTCCTCCTGCCTGTCACTCTCTCCCCATTCACACTGGAGATTGGATCGAAGTGTATCAGAGTAGCAAGACAGCCCACACCTTTTCTTTCTTTCAGCCAGGTTTAAACCTGTTTAGCTTACTGCCAGTCCAGAATCGTCACCTTTTTCCAGAGAATTGTGCGTTTGAAGTACTGCCAGTAAACGAGGGGAGGTGACGAATATGGTCATCATACAGCAGGATAAGGTGGGAATGAGGTGATAAGCGCAACCAGCTCCCCTGTACGAGAGCGTCTCTTCGGCCAGGGCACCCTCAAGGATTCCTGGACTCGGAAGCGCTGTCCGGGGTGCTGGCGTGGCGATGTCGCACCGGTTCATTTGCTTTCAATTCGCCTCCCTCTTACTGCTCCAACTAAGAGTACCATTCGCTGGTGCTCTGGAGATTATAGACGGCAAAAAACATCTTACGTGTGGCCAGGTAAGAGAGGAACCGCACTGGTAAGAGACGAACCGCACTGGCATTATATAAATAGTCAGTGGTGGGAAAGGTACTCAAATGTCATAGTAATATTTAGAGAGTAAATATAACTTAATAGAAAAATATTTAAGTAAAAAATAAATTCCGCCTGCAATATTTGTATATGAGTTACTTTAATGTTACTGGTGAAAGGATAAATCCCATAAAATGTTCTTGTTTTACGCAAAACAGACTTCGTGGTTTTAACAATTTGGGTATAGCCAATAGCAAAATCGAACACATTTTGATGTCCAGAAATAAAATTTAGATAGCAGGAAAATGTATAGTAAAACGCAGCCCTACATTCTTTTCTAAAGAGAAAATAACAACTTTACACCACTACAAAAAATCGATGTTTTTTTAAATTAATTTTGTTTACATTAATTTTATGTGGCACTATTATGGCTAACCTATGTAAAGCCTATAATACCAATACTAAGCCTGTTTACCACCGGTATGATTGAATAGATACATAGTTATTTGAATATCTTTGTGAGTGGGTGTGGATTTGTACGCTGTTGTGATATTTCCTTCCCCACATGCAAAAAAATGTAGTTTCTGTCTGTGTGTGTCTACCTGCATGTGTGTGTTTCTGCGTGTGAATGGCGTGGGGTAAAGAGGGCTCATACACAAATATGCTTTAGTTCACTTGCAGGCAACAGGCCATTTGTCTTATCTAACATAGAAGTTGTTGAATTGTGGAAAGCAAACATTCTCGTACTTGTTCATTCTGTTTTAACATGTGTGGTCCCCTCTGGCGTACAATATATCGGTAAATACCGATTGGTCTGTTTGAACAAGCCAATAATATTATTTGTTTTGATGGATGCACCAGTTGAGTCTGTAATCTCGGACACACTCACAAACATAAAAACACACACACACTCTCACAGACACACACACAGTTGAGCTTTAATGCTCATTACATATAAATGACCAGGCTAGAGAATGACACCTAATCCCAGGGCTCAATTGTTTTATCACCACTGCGGTTAACGGTTTCCAAGGATACGATTCTATGCGCATGGTCACTAGAATTGACCTACGAGGTGTTTGTGTTACAGTCAGGGCAGTTCAGCAGTTGACCACGGCTCACATATATTCGGTAATACTATTTGTGTTGTGTTTTTGCACTTTTGGGGATGACTATTATTTTATGAGCTATTTTGAATCAGCAGTTGTTAATCAAAGAAACTAATACTGAAGCGCAATATTTCATTTATTATAGCAAACATTCATTCAATGTTTAACTGAAGTATGACCATGTTGAGGCTGGGGCCAGCCTATTATATCTGCCATTAGCCAATTTCTCGGACTATTTTACATAGGTTAGCCATGAGCTAACAGCTCTTTGTGTTTTGTATGGTTATACAGGTGCTGATCATATAATTAGAATATCATCAAAAAGTTGATTTATTTCAGTACTTCCACTCAAAAAGTCATTCCACACAGACTGATATATTTCAAGTGTTCATTCCTTTTAATTATGATGATTATAACTGACAACTAATGAAAACCCCCAAATCAGTTTCTCAGAAAATTTGAATATTACGTAAGACCAATACAAACAAATGAATTTTTGAAATGTTGGCCAACCGAAAAGTATGAACATGAAAAGTATGAGCATGTACAGCACTCAATACTTAGTTGGGGCCCCTTTTGCCTGAATTACTGCAGCAATGCGGCGTGACATGGAGTCGATCAGTCTGTGGCCTTGGAACTCAGAAAACACAATGGACCAACACCAGCAGATGACATGGCACCCCAAACCACAAATCACTGACTGTGTAAACTTTACACTGGACTTCAAGCAATGTGGATTCTGTGCCTCTCCTTTCTTCCTCCAGACTCTGGGACCTTGATTTCCAAAGGAAATGCTAAATTTACTTTCATTAGAGAACATAACTTTGGACCACTCAGCAGCAGTCCAGTCCTTTTTGTCTTTAGCCCAGACGAGACACTTCTGAAGCTGTTTCTTGTACAAGAGTGACTTGACACAAGGAATGCGACAGCTTAAACCCATGTCTTGCATACATCTGTGCGTGGTGGTTCTTGAAGCACTGACTCCAGCTGCAGTCTACTCTTTGTGAATCTCCCCCACATTTTTGAATGGGTTTTGTTTCACAATCCTCTCCAGGGTGCAGTTATCCCTATTGCTTGTACACTTTTTTCTACCACATCTTTTCCTTCCCTTTGCCTCTCTATTAATGTGCTTGGACACAGAGCTCTGTGAATTGCCGGCCTCTTTAGCAATGACCTTTTGTGTCTTGCCCTCCTTGTGCAAGGTGTCAATGGTCGTCTTTTGGACAGCTGTCAAGTCATCAGTCTTCCCCATGATTGTGTAACCTACAGGACTAGACTGAGAGACAATTTAAAGGCCTTTGCAGGTCTTTTGAGTTAATTAGCTGATTAGAGTGTGGCACCAGGTGTCTTCAATATTGATCCTTTTCACAATATTCAAATTTTCTGAGATACTGATTTTGGGGTTTTCATTAGTTGTCAGTTATAATCGTCAAAATTAAAAGGAATGAACACTTGAAATATATCAGTCTGTGTGGAATGACTGTATACATTATACAAGTATCACTTTTTGAATGGAATTACTGAAATAAATCAACTTTTTGATGATATTCTAATTATGTGACCAGCACCTGTATGTGTTGGCTAGTTATTAGCTACTGTAACTGAAAGTAAAAAAATCTTTGACACCGAATGGGACTTAAGTCCAAGTCTGCGACTTGAGTCACCAACTCCGCCTAATGTCATTGTTATTAGATGTAGTACTGTTAAATCTGCATGTTGTAGAAAATTCTTCTGTGTTCTTTCTCCTTAGGGCCTGACTGACTGCAGTGTAAAAGGTAAGCCCATACAATAAAAGCTTTTAGGCCTATTTCATAAGCCTAGACATCGTGGAACACTTTTCCTGACATGGTGATGGGTTAATCCTTTACTCTCTCTGTCCATCTCTTTTGGTTCCTTTTGTAAATTAGATGTTGCCCTTCCTGGCATGAAGGGACCTGTGAATGTTAAGCAGTTGGAGCTCAGAGTGTTTCTGTGTTGCACCGACAAAAAGGATTGCTGTCCCTGCCTGAGAGTCCAGGTGAACTTCACAATCAAAGGTAACCCCGCAAAGTCAGGTATTTAGCTGCACTCGTCTGTCACGTCCCAGGACTGGGATTTCCTGTATCTAGATGAATTATACTTCAGTACTTAACCATAACTCTGCTGGGATTTACACCAGTGAGACATTGACCTGTTTTTGGGGTTCTAGTTTAGTGTGGCCTTTATTCTGAGCTCTCTGCTGTTCTCAGTTCAAAATGAGGACCAGGAAATGTCCGGTGACCACATTGAGGAAGATGTTGTCTCTAAGCAGACAGAAGAGGGACAAGGGAGTGCTCTGGGGTTGCCACCTATTCATACAGGTACCCAAAAAGACTGAAGCAAATGAGATAAGAACACATACACACATTCGTGGGACAGTTTCCTAACTAATCATATTTACTCATTATCATTTTTCAAAAGTAAAAAAACTCTCAATTTTTCTCAAAAGTTTTGGAATCCAGTTTATAGTCTTGTCTCATTAAAACATCTTCCATTGGGTTCCGGAGTTAAATTTATGTATGGCCTCCTCTGTTATGCCCCACCTCGTCATGCTGCCTCTAATCACAATGCTTTATTTAATAAGCGTATTACATATGACGACAGATCAGCCAATGTACTGTGGATTATCGATCCGATAAAAGGATTTACGTTATTTAAATTTAAATTTTATTTCCCGGTAGGAGAATCTGCATATACAGTAGGCCTATCTATTTCACAATGTTTTTGATGTGAGTATAATAGAATAGTTTACTTCTGATACCAAGTTTTTTGGAACATCAGTGATCTGCTACCAGCGGACTCAACTGAGTCTTTATTTGGCCTAGACGTCAGATCTTGTCAGACGTCTAACATTTTCCAATATATAGTTATTTGGCGCCATGCCTAGACATTGATTGATGGGAGACCAACAATTTATTGCTTTCTCTTTTGCTTAGTAGCCTTTTTCAGTTTTCTCATAGAGCCGTGAGGAGTTGCTTAGGATTTTATATAGAGAATAAGTCTCAGTATTTCTTTGTAAATTGCTTTTTTACTATTGACTGTCTTTTTTTTACGATATTGTTTTAAAATCATCACACTTCCGTGTCTGTTTGCTTTATCAGAAAATAGTTTAGCCATATAGTTTTGCTCAATTACTTGGCTTTCCTTTTCTGTAGGATGAAATTGGAATTGTAACTCTTTTAAAGAATTTTTGGCGGTAAATACACAAAAGATTGATGGTTTAAATCTATAAGGTGTTTTATCACATTGCTTGCTTAGACAGGAAATCAGCTGGACCAGAAGAGAATGCTTCTATCGCCATCAACTTCAGTCAACTTGCAGGTCCTGAAGCATCACATGGAATCACTAACCGCTCTTATGGGACTCCCAGCAGATACCTGTGTAGCACAGCCAGGGCTAAAACCTAAGCTGTAATGGCGCAACCACACTGCAGTGTGCACTAGAACAGTTTCAAGGCTTTTTCCCTTTTTAATAGTAAATTCCTTGCTTTGTTGTTTCTCCTACTACATGTCTTCCAGAATATTCTTTAAGAGTGTGTTACAGCCACCCAGGTTTCATTGATCGGTGTAAGGAAGTGACATTTACATTGAGCCAATCAGTTCTAGAGGATCTGCAATCTCATGAGGTAGGCTAGATTCACACCACAACTTTTAGCTTAACTTTTGTGTATGAAATACACTTGGCTAGTTTTGTGCAGGCTGGGGGTTATTTAGTGGACAGAATATCATAGCCCAATAAGTAATATGTTATGTTTGATTTCTACAGATGTGGCTGTTCTTGTTCCTGAATCTAGTTACATATGGCAGTCCAGTCAATGTCAAGTCCTCATCCAGGAGAGGAACCATCACTTTCCCCTCCTTAGAACAGGGTAAAATCCAGTCTTATTTTATGTTGTATATATTAAAACAAAATACAATAAAACACATATGTTAGTACAACAGTTTGCCCACTACTTTCTTTCTCTCTCTCTCTCTCTCTCTCTCTCAGTTTGTTCCCAAAACCTAAATGTTTCTGTGAAAGACTGTGATGGTAAGTCACTATTGTTTTGTACTTTTCACCAGGGCACTGCTTTCTATGCCCACTTGTACTGTGCTGCTTGCTTTAATTTTGTGCCACCATCTTATTTAATTCTGAATTGACTTGCAATCTAATGAGCTTATTCATCTCTCAGTGCCCAGGCTGCAAGCTGCGATTGATGAGAAGAGAAGTGTGGCTTCGCTACAACTGGACAGTTCAAACCAGACAGTGGTCATATGCACATTCATATATGCGCCATCCCTGACGTTTGGAACTAAAGAGCCTGACAAATGCCAGGAGTGGGTCAGTCTGTTACCATTGAAAGTCTGTCCACAAATGAAGATTTCAAATCATATCATCTTTCACGTGTAGTGTTTTTATGAGGTCAAGCTGTGACGTTGATGTCCATTGTAATTTTTCCTTTGTCACTTTCATTTTGGTATTTTAAGCATGCGGGCCGGAGAGAGATGACAGTCCCCCTGAGGTCTGTCACACCCTGTCTGTGCTTCAAGGTATAACCATTTTGCAGTAAGCTCATTAACTAACATCCCATTATGAAACTTCTTAAGCAAATGTTAATACTTGTTTATAGATTAGATCAGATTCAACTTTATTGTTATGGAACAAGTACAAGTACAGGACAACGAAATGCAGTTAGCATCCAACCAGAAGTGCAGTAGAAAAGGGCAGAGTATTACAAGTATTAAGTATACAGTACCTTGCAAAAGTATTCACCCTCTTGGCTTTTTACCTATTTTGTTGCATTACAGCCTTTAGTTCAATGTTTTTTTTTAAATTAGAAAAATATATACATAAAACCGGCATGTAAAAATCGGCATGTGCATATGTATTCACCTCTTTTGTTATGAAGCCCATAAAAAGCTCTGGTGCAACCAATTACCTTCAGAAGTCACATAATTAGTGAAATGATGTCCACCTATTTGCAGTCTAAGTGTCACATGATCTGTCAGTACATATACACACCTTTTTTGAAAGGCCACAGAGGCTGCAACACCTAATCAAGAGGCACCACTAAACAAACACTGCCATGCAGACCAAGGAACACTCCAAACAAGTAAGGGACTATGTTGTTGAGAAGTACGAGTCAGTGTTAGGTTATAAAAAAATATCAAAATCTTTGATGATCCCCAGGAGCACAATAAAATCTATCATAACCAAATGGAAAGAACATGGCTCAACAGCAAACCTCTTAAGAGACGTCCGCCCACCAAAACTCACAGAATCAAGGAGGGCATTAATCAGAGAGGCAGCACAGAGGTCGAAGGTAACCCTGGAGGAGCTGCAGAATTCCACAGCAGAGACTGGAGTATCTGTGCATAGGACGGCAATAAGCCGTACGCTCAATAGAGTTGGGCTTTATGGCAGAATGGCCAGAAGAAAGCCATTACTTTCAGCAAAAACAAAATGGCACGTTTTGAGTTTGCAAAAGGGCATGTTGGAGACTCCCAAAATGTATGGAGGAAGGTGCTCCAGTCTGATGAGACTAAAACTGAACTTTCCAGCCATCAAAGAAAACGTTATGTCTGGCGCAAACCCAACACATCACATCACCCAACAAACACCATCCCCACAGTGAAACATGGTGGTGGCAGCATCATGCTGTGGGGATGTTTTTCAGCAGCCGGGACTGGGTTGAGGGAAAGATGGATGGTGCCAAATACAGGGATATTCTTTAGCAAAACTTGTACCACTTTGTGCATGATTTGAGGCAAGGATGGAGGTTCACCTTCCAGCAGGACAATGACCCCAAACACACTGCTAAAGCAACACTTGAGTTGTTTTAGGGGTCTGCCCTGGAATGGGCCTCTGCGCTTTTGGAGCGGCAGGATCCTGCTACCCGATCATACGCTTCGTTTACTGACGAGATGCGCAAGCTATTCGATCACCCTGTCCGGGGAAGGGATGTGTGTGCTGCGCCAAGGGGAACGCTCCATAGCGGAATATACTATTGAGTTCTGCACTCTAGCCGCCGAAGGCGGATGGAATGGAGAGGCTTTACAGGCAGCCTTCCTCAACGCCCTGAACGGCCACCTGAAGAACGAGCTCATTTCTCACCCGGAACCAGACGACTTGGACGGTCTCATCGCTCTGTCTATTCGCATTGACAACTGTGCCCGGGAACGTCAAAGAGAGAGACTGCACTCCCGTCGCTGCCTCTTGGACCAGGCAAGCCCAGAAGAATCTCCACGCCTTGCGCGCCAGCTACTGCCCAGGTCGTGGAGACCGAGCCTACGCACCTGGGTCGTATTCAACTAGAGGGGACGGAACACACGCCTGTCCCAACGACGGACCTCTCCTGCTCGCGGGGGCCCATTTACGCAACCATATGCCATGGTGGATATCGCCTTAGGATTCAGGCCCTAATCGATTCCGGAGCCGATGCAAATTTCCTGGATTCCTTCTTGGTCACCCAACTGGGGCTCATTACGGAACCACTACAGGAGGCTATTGACACCGTATCCTTGGACGGCAAGTGTTTGGCTCGGGTTACGTCCCGGACGGAACCCGTAAGAGTACTGCTGTGCGGAAACCACACTGAGTTGATCCGCTTCCTCGTAACCAGCTCCCCCCATATACCGATGGTTTTGGGTTACTCCTGGCTGACCAAGCATAACCCTGTGATCGACAGGGCAGCAGGATGCGTCATTAAGTGGAGTTCCGCCTGCCACGCCAATTGCCTGCGCGTGGCCTGTCCCCCGACCACGAGTGCTCAGACACCCAGTCCACAGACCCCCGACCTGTCCGGAGTACCCACCGTTTACCACGACATAGGGGAGGTGTTCAGTAAAACAGGGCGCGCTCTCGTTGCCACCTCATCGGCCCTACGACTGTGCAATCGAGCTGCTTCCTGGTTCCACCTTTCCTAGGAGTCGCCTCTTCAGTCTCTCTCAGCCCGAGAGGGAGGCAATGGAGAAATGCATCAGGGACTCTCTGGATTCGGGCTGCATCCGTCCGTCCTCCTCTACTATTTTTCTTTGTGGGAAAGAAGGACGGCACCCTCCGGCCCTGCATTTATTATCGGGGCCTGAAGAACATTACCATGAAGAATAAGTACCCCCTTCCTCTCATTAATTCTGCCTTCAGTTCTCTCCAGGGCGCCAAGATCTTCACGAAGCTTGATCTCCGCAACGCATATAACTTGGCTCACAGGATTTAATACACCGATGGGTCATTTTGAATATACGGTGATTCCATTTGGTCTGACTAACGGCCCGGCGGTATTCCTCAATGAGTTACTGGGGGACACGATTGGGCACTTCATCTTTGTTTACTTGGATGACATCCTCGTCTTCTCCAAGGACCCTAAGTAGCATGTCCAGCACGTTTGACAGGTCATTCTCCGTCTGCTAGAAAACCGGCAGTTCCTTAAGGCGAAGAAGTGTGAATTCCACTCCTCGACCGTCTCCTTTTTGGGATACATCGTCTCAGAGGGTCAGGTGCAGATGTACCCGTCTAAGGTGTAGGCGGTCCTGGAGTGACCGAGACCGAGTTTGAGGAAAGAGCTACAGCGAATCCTGGGGTTTCTAAATATTTTTAGGTTTATCCAGAACTACAGCCGGGTCACGGCTCCCCTGACCACCCTCACTTCTTGCGCCAGGCCCTTTGCTTGGACCTCAGAAGCGGAGGAGGCTTTCCGTGATCTCAAGGCAAGGTTCACTTCCGTCCCTGTTCTCACCCAACCGGACCCAACCCGTCAATTTATGGTGGAGGTGGACGCCTCTGACTCTGGAATCAGGGCAGTTCTCTCCCAGCGTAGCCCCGAGGATGGAAAAATCCATCCCTGCACGTTTCTGTCCCGCCGTCTATCCCCTGCCGAGGCGAATTACGATGTTGGTAATCGCGAACTCCTGGCTGCGAATGTTGCCCTCGAGGAATGGCGCCACTGGCTCGAGGGGGAAGACCAACCGTTTCTCGTCTGGATGGACCATAAAAACTTGGAGTACATCCGGTCCGCCAAACGCTTGACCCCTCGCCAGGCTAGATGGTTCCTTTTCTTTGGCCGTTTTGATCAGACCGAGGTCCTCAGTTCACCTCGGCGGTTTGGAAGTCGTTCTGCCTCGCCATCGGTGCCACTGTCAGTCTCTCTTCTGGTTTCCAGCCCCAGACCAACGGCCAAGCCGAACGGGCCAACCAGTCCCTGGAGACCAATCTCCATTGCCTATTTTCCTCCAGTCCCACCACCTGGTCCTCTCAGTTGCCTTGGGTGGAATATGCTCACAATACCCTGCCCACGTCCGCGACTGGTTTATCCCCGTTCCAGTGCCTGTTCGGTTACCAGCCCCCACTTTTCCCATCCCAGGAGAGGGATCTGACGGTGCCGTTGGTACAAGTCCACATCCGCAGGTGTCACCGCACTTGGCATCGCGCCAGGGCCTCCTTGTTCCGTTCCTCTGGCACCTACCAGACGCATGCCAACCGCCGGCGCGTTCCGGCTCCGACTTATGCCGTGGGAGACAAGGTTTGGCTGTCTGCCAAGGACCTGCCCCTGCACACCGAGTCCCACAAACTCTCCCCGCGGTTCATAGGTCCGTTCACAGTGGACTGGGTCATTAATCCGGTTGCGGTGCGTTTGAAGCTGGCCCTGTCCCTTAAGGTCCACCCTACATTTCCACGTGTCTTTCCTCAAGCCTGTCCACATCAGTCCTCTCCTCTCTCCTCCTCCACGTCTGGGCGCTCCTCATATCATTGACTGGGGTCCCGCCTTCACGGTCCGGCGCATCCTGGACTCCCGGCGCCAGGGCCGTGGAGTCCAGTACCTGGTGGACTGGGAGGGCTACGGCCCAGAGGAGCGCTGTTGGATATCTCGTTGCCTGGTCCTGGACCCGACCCTGATCCGTGATTTCCATCACCGGCGGCCGGACACCGCCGGTGATCACCTGTTCCCACTCAGCTTTTACACACACCTGCTCCCAGCACGCAATCACACACACCTGTTTCCACTCACCTCCTCCCCTGCAGTATAGCTACAATCCACTGTCGTACCTTCCCTGCTGGATCATGGTCTCTGCTCGCATGCCTTTCCTCGTGCTTCTCAAACCCACGTTCTGTGTTCCCATGTTTCGACCTTCCGCCTGTCCCTGATTATTCTGTCCGCCACCCGTCGGTACTGCGGCCGTTTGCTCGTGCATCGACCTTCTGCCTGTCCGCGACCTCTCTGCCTGCCAGTCTCTCCCTCTCTCCCAGTCCGCACTTGGGTCCCTACCCCCAGTCCTGACAGTGTGGGTACAAATGACAATTCTAAATGGCATTCTAGATGTGCAATCAAGGCAAAATGAAGATATAAGATAGCATGTGCACCCGGGATGCAGAGATAGCAGCAATGAGGTCCCCAAGGTAGGCATAGGAATGTAACAACTGTAAAAATGCAAGTATAATGGCAATACTAAATGTACGATGAGGCAAATTGAATGTGCAAGGGGCACGTGCAACTGAAATGCAGGAGTTAGAGCAGCGGGGTTCCAAAAGGTAGACAAGTGCTTCTAACAACAAAAAAAATCATCAGACTTTGCAAGGCAGTGTCAGAGTAGTACAAAGGGATTAGTGCAACAAGGTCCCTGAGAGACGGGGGGGTATGGTTAGTGATGGGTCACAGAGTTCAGCAGGGTTGTATATGATGGAAAGAAACTGTTCCTTTTGCTACCCCATACACAAAATAATTGTATTACATTCAGAGGGTGGTCTGCTGTGTGAAATGATCAAGGGCAAAAGGTTTTTCACATAATCATCATCATGCCAGTGTTACATTCCTTATCTGTTACTGTACCTCAGGTTTGGTGGAAGGGAAAGAAACTACGAAGAGAGGTCTGCCCCTTTGTGAAAAATGAAGGTAAGGGACCTTCCTGACCACTTCAGCCTTTGTTTTTGTTATTCCAACAAACACATATTTCCATATCTTTTCTTAGAGCTCATCAAGAGGATGTGGCACAACAACGTGTCCTTTTCAGTGGAGGAGGCACAGACTAATGTGGAAAATGGCACAGCGCTGAGCTGGAAGGTGGCCACCCCCTGTCAACTGGAAGGGGAACTGTGGCTGTGCAGGAAGGCCTCTGTTGAGGGGCACTGTGACGAGGTCAATGGAAGCCGGCAGAGGATGTTCAACCATGCACACGTCAGGTGGACGTCCACTATCAACGGCCTCGGGGTAAAGCCAACCGTAGTGAAAACTGACTTACCCATTTATTAATGTCCACACCCTTTTATTAACGTCCAATGCAATGCAGGTGTACCTTTTCTTGTGGGTCACCGCAGCAGTAATCACACCCACAACTTTAGCAATGATAAGTCCCACAGGCTAACAGGGTGTATGTGTTTGTACGTGTCTTCTGTCAGCAAGTGGGAGAGTTTGTCAATGTGAACCCTCATCCTGCTCTTTGTATCCAGGTGAATATTTTTATTTCCATTCACGCTTCTCCCCAAACCATTATTCAGCAATGCACATTAAAATACATTAAAATAAAATATTTTTTATTCTAAATCATAAATGTTAGAGTTGGTTTTCTGACACTGTGCACTGCTTCTTGTTGTCTAGATGGAAATACAGGGGATGGATACAAAGCTGGAACCCTTATGTCCATTCACAAGTATGAATTTAAGCCCTGGGGGTCAATATGCCATACATTTTAATTCAAGATTTTTCTTTCATGTTTTTATGAGCGTTTAGTTATTCATTATACAGTCATAAATGTTCTTTGCTCATTTTACTGACCAAGTTATGAGTACGAACCATGTTAGCTTATCGGTTCACTTAAAGAAACAGCTTACAGATTAGTTTTCAATTATCCAAGATGATATCTGACAGAAATAAATGAATCAAGAACCACTGATCCATGCTTTTGTAATCAGACAGATTTCTCCTACAGCACCGCGGAACCGATGGAGCCTGTTTGTCATGATCGGGTTTCTACTCATCTGTCTGGCAATACTTGGTGCCTACGCTGTCCATAGCACTCTCAAAAGTAGGACACCTAGCTATTGTATATTTAAATAATATAAATGATCTCTGATATTATCATGTGTACAATATGTGTACAATACCACTAACTTTGTTTCCAGACATAGATTTTAATTTAAAGCGCACTGATTGGCACTGCCGCTAGGACTGCAATAATACAAACCAATGAAACATCAGTGCCTTAATTTAAAATATAATAATGTTCGTCTTGCCCTCAGGATACGTTTGGAGATGGTTGAAGGATGATGACATAAGAGGTAACAGGTTGCCTCTTCTATTAAAAGCTTCGGATTTGAGTCTAATTATACACTGTTGTCATACTTTTCATTCTCTCTACCTCCTTTCCGTTCCTTTTTCTCTACCTTTCTCTCTCAGGTGCAGTGGGAGGTGGCCATATTGTGTTGCTGTACCCTCCCGACAGGGACCAGGCTCTACCTGGGCTGGTGTGTCGTCTGGCAACGTCCCTGTCCTCTTTGGGCTTCAGCGTTTCTCTGGACCTGTGGAGTCACGCTGAGCTCAGTGTCCTGGGACCCGTTCCCTGGCTCCACTCCCGGCTGGACCGCCTGCAGAGACAGGGGGGCAAAGTGGTCCTGGTGCTGACCCAGGCAGCCTGGGAGAAGGCAGAGGAGTGGGGCAGCCGGGGCTGGGAGAGGGACACTCTCCAGAAGAGAGGGTGCATTGATGATGGCGAGTCAGTGAAAGGATGCCGCGCCACGTACTCGGATGTCTTCAGTGCCTCGCTCAGCTGCATTCTGGCGGACTACCTGCAGGGCCGCGCTGGGGAGCGTTTCACCCTGGTGCAGTTTGAGTCTCTGCCGCCCCAGCCTCCCGGAGGGGGCCGCCCTCTGCCAGAGCTCTTCAGGGGCCTGCAGCTATTCAGCCTCCCCTCCCAGAGCCTGGCCTTTCTGACTGAACTGGCTTTTGGTCGAGGCAGAGGTGCAGTCGCCGGGCGACGGAAACGGGCAGGGGGGCTCAGGGCGGCCTCACGTGCTCTGGCTGGAGGCCTGAGGGATTTTGCGGGACGTTCGACGGTGTTAAGGCTGACAGGGCTTCCGCAGGACTGCGTTGGGGCAAAGGTGGAGGACCCCTGGGAATCTGTGCCTCTGCAACACTGTGTCAACAGCGCACCATCCAGCCCTGACACCTGCTCAAAGGCCCGCGGGATGGACTGGGTCTGAGAGGAGAGGAGGAGTCGGGGGCTGGTAAATCAGGGGAAAGTAAAGATACTGGACACAAGTGCTTATGGATGTGTTGGCGTGAAACAATATCTCATCCTAGGCTTTTGAAGATTCAATAAAGCAAGGCTTGTACATATTGTAACACTACTGTCAACTCCATCTTGGTGTTCATCTGTGAATGTGTGACATTGTTATATTCATTATTATTATTATTATTATTATTATGTGCATTATGTTATGGTGCGTTATACTGCTGTGATTGGGTTATTCATTACCGTAGATAGGTATATAGTGGTTTCAACCATATGTTGTTGATTATTTTTATTGAAATAAAACATCTGTTGGAAGTGCAATTAATCTATTGTTAAGGAATTGTTCTGTCTATCTGTGCAAATTATTTGTTCACGCCGTTAAAGAACAAGGCATGTCTGGTCCTTGTCGAATAACCATTGGTTGATAACTGCGGTCCCAGTGGGATTGGGCGGTATCCTGCTGGCTGCGCCTCTGCCCCTCATGCCGGAGACTGCAAGAAGCGACTAGAACCCCTGCACTGGTCAGGTGTGAACCTGCTAATAACGGAACTGTAGATAAGGCAGTGGGTAAATTGATGGCACGGTGGAAGTACTAAACCGGTGTACGACCGAGAAATTGCATTACGTTGCATAGGAAGCACCCAGTCTTTTGCCAGCAAACCGAGTTTGCAGAAAGCTGAAGGTAGGATGCAGCGCAGAATCATTCATTGAAAGCTAGTTAGCTAGCTGGCTAATATTGGCTAACGCGTTGTCCAGCTAACGTTAGCGAAAAGGCTAGTTATACTGTCATGCATAAAAACAACGTTTCTGGCATGTAATGTCTACATGAATAAATAGGTTATTGGAGGTGATTTTGAATGATTATGCATTACTTGAACTTGGTCTGCTGTACTAATGCCGGTGGGTTATCAGAAGGGACTGCGAACGGTAATCCCGAGCTAGCTGACTATTCAGATCACTGCCTGGTTTACTAAAGACAGGGCATCAATTTTGATGAGCTCCAAAGATAGTTACTGTACCTAGTTACAGTAGCTGACAAGGTTGTGCTTTCTTCTCCAGAGGAAGTGGAATATTTTTTAATACTGAATGACAACACTAGGCTTATCTTTAACAGGACACTGGATTTGTCAATAGATAATAAGACATTTTCAGGAAGTCAGTGACACTGCGTTATTTTAGACATTTACTTCTGTTGTCCATGATTATGCATATTCGTTCTTAAATTATTGCATTTATTGAATACTACATTAAGCTGACTTGGTATCAGTTTTATGTTTTTACATCATCCTAATTTGTCTAAATCTCCTGCCTCTGCGCTGAGTGATAGGTAGTCCAAGTCATGTGGTGGTCATGGCCTCTGCTCCCTGCCCTGGTGCTCTTCTCTGTACTGTCTGTGGTCCAAGTACAGACAGCACCATGCCAGACTTGCCGCAAGCTCACTGACAACTTCCTCAAGGTATGTCATTTTTTTCTTCTTTCTATTTTTGTCTGAATCACTCAGGGTTAAAAACCGTGCCAAGAATCTTGGGGCTGTCAGCACCAGCCTTATCGGTATTCATGTTAAAGACAGAATTTACATTAAAAGGGCAATACCAGAGAAAAGGTCGACACAATCAAACCATTGTAAATGGAGAAGTATACACAGGGCGGTCCCTAGCCTTTTGGGGGAACTAAGCAAAATCTTCCCTAGTGATCCGGGACTAACTAGCAGTCCGGAGCCCAAAGCGACTGCCTATGAGGATACACATGGATCTACATGTTTGTATGTTCAATTTAACTCAACTCAAATCTATCTTAAATATTTTGGTTGTTTAAACTTAGAGGGTCATATGCTATTCGGCTAACTATTAATATCTATGATTATCTCTAAGTGTTTATGTTTTATGTTACAGCACAAAGTATGTGTGGGCATTCCAGCAACACACACCTAAAATTTTATAAATATTGAACTATGTCCTTCTGCAGGAACGTCTGTACATGAAGTGTATTGATGCTGTGGCATACATTTTCACAAAGTTTTGCAATACCAATATTTTTTATCCAATTTTTTTACCATGTTTTAGTGCATTTTTTATTTGCAAGTAAAAGTTTCGGAATGAACAATGCATGTGCGTTGAAGTTATGCCAACCTGGTGTAAGTAAATATGATCTTCAACACTGCACACACCCTGACAGTTGTTTGATGATCATGTAGACAGAGGCAATAGGGAAGACATGTTTAGACACTGGATATATTCTGCAATTCCATTTTATCTCACACTGTTCATTTACAGCATTTATTATAAATTTGTGCTAGATGTTCATATCCTGGCTGAGGTTAAACTCACTGTCTCACTCACTGTCTTAGTTGGTTGGTCATATTATACATTTTTCTGTTGTTAAGTCCCTCGTTTTGCTCTCACTTGCTGTCATTTTACTGTCTTTGCTGTTCCGGTATTGTCTTCACCTGTTGTTTTGTTGTTTTTCTGCCACCCAGGGACTAGAGAAAACATCCAATAAAAATTTTGGTGGTGGAAACACTGCTTGGGAGGAGGAGAAGCTGGCAAAATATGCTCGCAGGTACTAATGATTTCTCGTTAAGCCTTTTTAGCTTCTTAGACCAGACCATTATGCTACATTAAGACTGGCAAACTTCGCTAGGACAGAGTCAAAGATCAAAATATCCTCTTACCGACACCTGGCCAAACTGTTCTTCTTATCACTAAGCTCGGTCTGGTTGTGAGCAAGCTAAGTGCCGGCCACAAATGCTGAAGGTAAACACATTACCAGACCACCAACTATGATTGAGCTTTCGTGACCCTGAACTGGCAGTAGTAGCAAGACGAGACAAGGCAGCCCCTCCAAACTTCCATCGCATCCACTCTGGTGGCTCTGACACTGTTGCCTTATGAAAACGTGCCTACCTTTGAACATGATAATGTCTAAGCTTCACCTTTCTTCAGCCTTTATGATACACACAGCAGAGCGTGTACTCTACATGTATAATGTTTATATGCATTTTTCTTGTGAGCCATGCAAAAGTATTTTATAGCTTCAGTGGAACCCGCAAATCCTGTATTCCAGCAATTGGGGGCTAAGTGTAAGCGATGTCCATGTGCTGTTGCTAACAGTCGCCGGATCCACACCCGGTCACAAACTTGCGGTCATTGTTCTCAAAACACACTTAACATGACACTGTTATATAGGCATGATATGATACCTGGCAGTGATGTTACTAGGGCTGAGAAATGTAGTTGACTGGGAGATTATTTTTTCAGCAACTGTTAGTGAATGAGTCTGAGCAGTAGAAAATACATATAATTTATGGTGTAGAAGACAACAATCTTATTCTGGACAAATTCATTTTGTGTCATAAAAACCTGTGGCATTCCGAAAAGAGTGGTAGCTACATTTCGAGTTCCAAATTTCACTGGACTTGCTAAAATAACCCAAAATGTGTAGGTGTATGTGTTTGTGTAGTATGTTTCACCTACAAGCTCTGACAGAGTCCGGTGGTTATTCACGGTTGAATGGGTGAAGATGAATATTGTTTTTGGTTACAAACGTTTGTTTAATGTTGAATTTCATTTACACTGTAAAAAAACGAAGAAACATTGTGCTCTAGGTGCAGAAGCAGGATCAAACAACTCAGTTCACTTAATAATGCATAACATGGAGCAAAGAAAAGTAGGTTTTGACAAAGGCCCATTGTCCTTCATTTTAGAGCAGAGTTCCTCAAATGTTTTGCGCGAAGGAATGCTAGCATAAGAAAAATATTGGCCCTCACTTAAAAAAATTATACAAACACATTTTTATAACAATTTCCTTATGATTTATATCACCCTAACAGTTTGAATAGTTTTATCGTAGTTACTGTTTTAGGAACCTAGAAAAAGGCTGTTTGGCCTTTGGATTACTCCCATAATGTTAGTAAACACACTTAAGTAAAAATTTAAAGTCGATAAACCAAATTGAAATCTGAATATTTATAGTTTGTTGTTTGTTGTTGTTGAAATACGTTAAAATGATATTAGGAAGTTCATGAAAACATTAGATTAGGTTAGATCATTAAGTAATGATGATGTAGAATATACGCTTATCATTCAGTTGCCACAGTTCCTTTAACTTGTCCTGCACAGCTTATGAGCATCTTAGTGGGTAGCTGAAGACACGTGTTCCTGAGAGTCAGGCCTTTAAGGGGTCATGATAACTAATGGCTTTGACATTTACAAAGCTATAGTCAAATTCCTAGGAGAAATAGAAGGCTCTTCGCTTCAGACGCAAAATAGTGGTGGTTGTGGTGCCGTGCGTTATCCCAGTTTTATGTAGGAAGCATCACTGCACCCAAGGAGCTATTTGCATGGACAGGCAGGCCTTTCTCGAAAGCGCTGTTCACTGTAGAAAACTTTAGGAGGTGTGTTTTGAATATGCAAACTTTTAGAAGCGAGCCTTTTCTAAAGAAACATTTATGATTTGTGTACATATTGATAGTTTTCACGACACAACACAGCACATGGGAAAGCCCACTTGGCTGGTAAAACGAAGTCTCTCCATTGTCCACCATCAACAACTTTTACTAGTTATACTTCAAATGATAGATAGCTGCAGTTCCATTAAATTTGCAAACAGCATGTATATATTGTATTTACAATAATTTTGTAGCGTCTGGCGGGCAGTGTCTCGAACCCGTGACCTTCGGCTACCCAGGCAGGCGCACTACCCACTGCTCCTAATAGGGATATCTCCTTTGGAGGGGCGAGTAGTGGCCATTCCAAGGACGCTACACGACCCCACCATTAAGGCAAACTGAAACTTTCTAGAGCTGCTAGTTTTAACAGGAGAGCATGTCCTAACGCTTCACTTTACCAAGTCTCTCACGGAGACACGCCTCTCCGATGACCATACAGGCCAATCCCACTTCTGACACCAATGTAGCATCTGGCGGGCAGTGTCTTGAACCCGCGACCTTTTGGCTCCACAGGGGCGAGTAGTGGCCATTCCAAGGTCACTACAGTATGTACATGTAATCATTGTAATGAATGACATGGTCTGTTTTCATCTGCAACGATGCAACCAACTCCAATGGCCTAGCTAATGTTGGTTATGGCTAGCTAAACCTCTTTTTATACATATAGCATTAGCTAAATTAATATAATTAATACAGAATAAAATTGCACCAATCCAACTTTGTCCACAGCAACCCGGGCTGTCAATGGCGGGAATGGTTTACCTGACATTGGGGGAAAATTCATTTCATTACCGGTACATTTGACACAAGACTCTGTGTTATGCAGGATTCACTACGCTACACTGACCACCCATAGAACCAACAGTAATTTGGGTAAATTTGCCTCAATTTTGCTTTGACAATGAAGAATATCCTCCTCCTCCCAAACAATTGCAATTGTCCCACCCTGGTCGAATGTACAGATTGCTGTTTGCTGTTTGCTGTTTTGTACGCTTTCACTTTGGTATCAGTGTAAGGAGATGGATTGATGGATTCTCCACAAGGTATATAGTAGAGTACAAATCCAAATTCAGCTCTGGCAGGGATGTTGCTGTTTTTAATAATGTAAATACCACAGCAGGTGCTGTATATGGGTCAGCAAGTGCCGATGACTTGCTGTTTGTTGGCATACCTTTGTTTTCATGTTTTGTGAGGTGAAATCTAAAAATTGATGGGCTTTAATTGTAGAACATTTGACTGGCTTGTACAGTAGCTCCATAAAATTCCCAGTGTTAGCTGCCATGTTTTTACAATGTTTTGCCCGCCAGGCTGTCAAAGCAACCATATGACTGAAAATGATAACATGGCCTATTTGTTTTTTTTATTGCTACATTGTCTATGGATGTGCTGTACGTCACGCTAACCCCTCTTCATTCTCAGTGAAACCAGGCTGCTGGAGATCGTGGAGGCGGCGTGTGAGAAGGCCGACTTTGACTGCAACAGACTCCTGGAGCAGATCGAGGACCAGGTGGAGACGTGGTGGTTCCACAGGTCTGTATCATGCCAGCCTGGTTGCGCGTTCCACCTCATCGTGGCGTGGTCCCAGGTGGCTGGTGGCACCCTCAGTGGGGAGGACGGGCTCAACGTGACCACAGCAGTGAAGGACTGTCTCAAACGTATAGGTTTCAATGCTCCCCCCAGCCATTAGAAACGGTTCCCCCTCTCCAGCGCCTTGGGCCGTCAGAATAACTGTTCTGGGTCAAGGGGCACACAGCTAATCAGAGTGTTATTTGTGTGTGTTTTTCCTTCTCCTCACTGTCTCTCACTGTGTGTGCGTGCGTGCGTGCGTGTGTAGGCAGCAGGAGGCACCAGACCTGTTTGAGTGGCTGTGTATAGAGGAGCTCCAACTGTGTTGCCCTCCAGGACACTTTGGACCAGACTGCAAAGGTACTGAACTCACGCACACACAGACACGCCCTCCCTGTGTGACGGTATTAACCCGGTATGTTGCGGTGCAGAGTGTCGGTCCGGCCCTGGGGGCATTTGTGGCGGTCTGGGCCGCTGCGAGGGAGAGGGCACGCGCCTCGGAGACGGAGAGTGCGTGTGCGACCCGGGGTACTTCGGGCCGCTGTGTCAGAGCTGCGCCGACGGCTACTACCGGGAGAAACGATCCAATCACAGTGCGCCAGCCTGCGCAGGTAACCTAGCAACCACCCTCGGTTGGACTGGCTGTTTTGTTCGAATGGCCCACGGACCAGTCATCGGGCTTTTTGTTCTGTCTCCACAGCATGCTACCACTCTTGTAAGAAGTGCACCGGGCCAGAGGATGACAAATGCCTGGACTGCAAACCTGGCTGGCTCCTCCACGACAACAAGTGTGTTGGTGAGTACTTGGCGTTGGCCAAAAACATGAGTCTCTCCCTCACCCCACCCCTTTGCTCCCACCCCCACGCACATAACTCCCATTTTGTTCCCTGTGGTATTCAGACACGGACGAGTGTGGCACCGAGCTGGCCCGATGTCCCTCTAACACCTACTGTCACAACACAGACGGATCGTACGAGTGCAGAGGTATCGTAAGATCCCCGTCCTTTAACCAGTAGCAAGGACTCGTCCACCTGCCCATGAGCAAGGCACTTCACCTCTAACTTTCTCATGTCAGTCAACCCTGTTGAGAGAGCCTGTCCCTTTGTAGACCCGTGTTCTGACTGTGTCCCATCGTACCAGGCTGTGACCAGGCGTGTGTGGGCTGCATGGGCAGCGGTCCCGCCCGGTGTAAGAGGTGCGCCCGAGGATACAAGCTCCGAGGAGCCAAATGTCTCGGTGAGCGAACGCTGTGCCAGTCGTCACTCAGATGAGCCCTTCGCCTCAAGTGCTTTCTCACCCGTGTTGTTTTTTTTTTTTGCTTACCCAGATGTGGATGAGTGCAGTGAGCGGGCAATAGCGTGCCCGGGGTTGAACGAGGCGTGTTTTAACGAGGAGGGGTCCTTCCGCTGCGAGTGTGCCGATGGCTTTGTCCGCCGGGACAGCATCTGCGTGGAGAACCAGCCGCTAAGTCAGTGAGACGCACGTGATTGGCTGTTCGGCTGTTTCTGAGCACCATGCACGGTCCCTGATGAGGCTAACCTTCCCGTCTCTCCAACAGGTGGTCCGGAGAAGGGTCTGTTCGACGACATGACAGACGACGAGGTCCTGGTCCTGCAGCAGATGTTCTTCGGCGTGGTCATCTGTGCCCTGGCGACGCTCGCCGCCAAGGGCGACATGGTCTTCACCGCCATCTTCATCGGCGGTGTGGCCGCCATGGCCGGATACTGGCTGTCGGAGAAGGGCGACCGCGTGCTGGACGGCTTCCTGAAGGGACGCTAGCCTATCAGGAGGCAGGGATACGGGAAAGGGGCAGGAGTTCCTTGAATGCCGAGCCAACGAGGGCGACAAAGGGGAGAAACGGCTACAGGAACGCTAGCTGCCAATCAGGGATGTAACATGCTGCTGGGGGGAGGGGCCTATACTGATAATAGACTGGCCGGGTACTAGTTGATTTAAGAACCCTGAAAAAGACACTGAAGACATTGGAGTGTCTGTCTGCACTGGGGGGGGGGGGCACTACTGATTGTCACCACGTCATTATGCATTTCTTCTATTGGGCTAAACGTCTCACCACCCAGACTCCACCCCCTCTACAGCAGCTCCTGTTCTCATTTCACCGTACTGGAGAGCAGAGGTGTTTCAGGGTACATGGGGGCAGGGCTGATGCCTACTGCTGTGGGACATTGTTAGGAAAGGATAAACGTGTTTTCCTGCTGTGCCAGGGGTATTCCGTCCAAAGTTTAAACACTATTTCTTATCCCCTAAATGTCCCTATTTTTGACTCTTTTTTTTTTTTTTTCCTGCATAGACAAATGGTTTTTGTATGGATGCATGTCAGAAGAAACCGAGAGGACAGTCTGTCCTGTATTTATTAACCGACTTCGTTGGGCATGAAAGACTGAAACTTTCTAGAGCTGCTAGTTTTAACAGGTATAGAAGGATCAGTGTGGCTGTTCCACCAGAGTGCCTGAGTGTGTGCCTGTATTTAAGTGAGATGGAATGCAAGAATGAAAGGTAGCCGGCCTGTTGAAAATGTCACTTTCAGTTATTTTGCAAAAATGCATTTCTGAATGCCTTTTTGCGAATACCTGATATCAAATTGTATTATTTATCAGTTTGCTTGATAGACGGAGTTGGACCAGTACCTGGTAAAATGGATACTGTTGAAACCAACTTATATTTTCTGAGATCTCGCTTTATATTTTGTGTCCTTCTTTCATGCTTAGAATAATATTTATTCAGATCTGTTTATATTCAACAATCCAGATATTGTTTTAAATCGTATTCATTTTAATTGTTAATTATGACGTTAGGTACTGGAGTGAGTGAGTGAATGTTTCTGTGTGTGTTTCAGCTGCACTTGACATTATTAAAGGACAAATTCAGTTTCCGGTGTTCAGACTTTTTTTACAATACCATAATTCTCAATTTTCATCTTCCATCATTTTTCTTTGATAGTCATTGAAAACTATTTGAACAAATGCTGCCCATCGCTGAGGACCAGACACAGAAAAAAACACAGGTGCCAGACGTCCCACACAAAGCCAACCACTATGTGGGACATGGAATGTACTGGACTTCTATTTCAGCGTGCCACTCCAGTTGATGGGGTTGTGGCGCAGCAGGTCTCTTTCCCTCTTGGCCTCCAGAGAGCGAATCAGTGCCCTGTCCCTCCAGCTCTGCTCCATAAGCTACACAAACAGGAAAGACATGCTTATAAAACATTAGGACTGGGTGTAGACTGATGTGCCCTCTGGTGGTTTGTGTCTGCGTGTGTGTTTGTTACCTTTTTGTTCTCATCTCTATAGTGGCTCATCTCTCTGCTGTACTGGATCCTTTGCTGTCTCTCTCTGGACAGAGCCAAGCGATCCACTTCCTGTAAAAACTCGGCCTCCTCAGCCTTATTGGCTAGCTGCTGCATAAGCTCTGCCCTCTTTTCCTCCATTTGTCTCTTCAGCTGCTGGCGGACCTCCTCCCTGGGAAATGGATTGAGGATGTATAAAATGTGACGGAAGCCCCTCTAGGTATTTCAGGGCGGTTAAGGTATAATTAAGACAAAGTCCTTTACTTGTTCTCTTCTCTCTCGGCACAGGAGCCGTAGAATGGTCTTCTCCAAACCTGATGATACCTAACACAGACCCGGATAAAGGTCTAATGAATGGATGAAGTTGGACATTCATATTACAATTGCGTCCTCCCCCCGCAATTGTCATGTGTGATTGAAACAGCCCGGCGGCATCAGTGTTAATAGTTTAGCACCAGACTCACCTGTGGTGTACCTTCCGCTGCATCACCAGTGCCCTCTGGTGGTTGTGATGATGCACAGCAGGGGTCTCCAGGCTGACCGTCCGTTTAGGGACCCGAGGAGGGTGGAGGGGGTCCAGTCTGGGGACTGACTGCCAACCAAAACAGGAAGCTTTCAGCTAAAGGCAGGCTAAACTAATTATTAACACTTGGATTTGCTGTCTCACTAAGATCCATTTTAGTATGCTATAGCAAAGTTTAGGCAGTGTCTATGTACAGTATATTGCTCCACTTCCTTTTCTGAGATGTAAAGGCAATACCTGTGAGGTATGCTATTCAGATTGAAATGAAACGAGCCTTTGAGTCATTGCACACCTGGCTGACTGTCAGTTTAGAGGCTGGTGAGATGATTGGCAAAGTCAGGGGAGTGACCATAAGGTAGCGACTGTGGCGGACGGGCGTGTGTTGAGGGATTGAAACAGGTGTGGAATTCAACCGAACAGCAGCTATTGTGATGAATTGAACCAGAATGAAAACATCAAACATGCACATAACAAACACGGAACAATTGAAATAATCAAATGCATACAGGATTAAATCCACATTCAAACAAGTTGTTTGCTTACGAAGTTTCATTTTGTAGTCAGGGCTGTCTTGGGTTCCTTGAGCAGTGGCGTCAGCTCCTTGGGCATTGAGAAACTCCTGTCAATCTTAACTTCAACAATACTTAGCGCTCTTACAGCTATAACTGTTTAAAATGTTTACATTAGTAATAATGAATTCAACATGCTGCTAAACTGATTGCTGTTTTAAATACAGGCATTTACAATAAAGACATGGATTTAGGTCACAGAAATAAAACAAATCCACTCACTTGGATTGTTTGCGGTGGCAACGGTTGCCGTGTTCTTGGGAATCAGGTTACTTGTGTGCAGACTAAGAAAGCTGGAGCTGAGAACAGCTCAGTGCATCAATGCACTCCTAAAGAAAATATATTAGCATGTAAAACAGGCCTGGTCTTGCTACTGTCGGAGCACAACTTCTCAGAGATAGAGACTTTATTCAGTACCAGTAAGAAAAAGCCCTCACGTTTTATCGTTTAATTTTTGGAGGAATCTAATCCATTTCAAAGGAAATTAGTCATAAGCCTTTAAGAACGTGATGAAAAAATTGCATTACATACCAAAGTGTTAGGCACACTTTCTTTTTAGGTAAACATTTTTATTAAACACAAATAAAAATAGACAACTGCTGTTATTTAATCATGAAAATGGAATGTTACTTGAGTCTTCAGGGAGGTATTTGAATAATTTCCAATGGAAATCTTGGTATGATGGTCTAAGTTCCAGACTCATTAGCTAACAATCCACTCCCTAGCAGACCAAAGACATACAGGGAATAGAAGCTGCCAGAATGTCAGGCTATTAGCTTAATTAATTAAGAACAAGAAGATACTTTCACTGAACAGGTTGTGGTCATATGTCTCATGATGTCAATGTTCTAGTTCAGATTCCCAAGCTCTCACGGTTCTCCCACAGCCAAGCATGGTATTTGTTCAGCTTGTGGTCTTGGGGTTCCACCTAGGAAACAGACAAAAGTGTGAACAGTTAAAACATATCTGCGTCTATTATTTACCTATTCATGTCACAATATTCGCCCCCTTCTTGGTTAACGGGAACCAAGCTACCTTTACATTAATCTGCTTGCATGAATTTGAATCTTTTTAACAAAAATAACAATCCCATTTTGGAGAGCGGTTTAATTCCAGCCAGCACGATTGAAACGAAGCATCCGTGTAAATGACATCTCTCCCATATGCTACAGCCCCGAGTGCCTGGGTCTGGTGAAACACCTGACTCCCGCACTATTTAGGATATGTTCGTACCTGCTATGGGATCTGTGAGTCACTCACCTGTGTCCATTCCTCAACACAGAAGATCCGGTAGGAGTCGTTGCCATACTTCCCAATCCCATGCAGTTCTATAGGGTAACGCCACTCCTTGGTCAGGTATTCATCTAAGTAAGAAACATTATTTCAAAGTAAATAAAAAATGCATCTAAATCCATCTTCGTTTCTTGCATTTTAGGGGTTCAGGCTTAGCAGACAAAAAATAAGCAGTTTGTGACCAGAATTATATGATCAACCTTTTTTCCATTAATGTTTTCTTGGAAGCTAGCTAAAGATACGCAGCTCTAACACAGGATGGCATTTCCCAGTCGCCATCCTTGATTCAGCTGAATGCTTACATTCTACCCCCCCCTCCCGGATCCACATGGACAGACAGGAGACTCACCAGAGAACCTGATGATGATTTTGGCTCGGAGTTCATAGAGGCCCAGAGGCTTCAGCAGCTCTGACAGGGGCTTCCACTCAGCCACCCGGGTCTCCTCCGCTGACGGGTAACGCTCAAAGAACTGCCACAACACCGGGATCGCCATCTTACCTGAAAAGGAAGAGAGGACAGAAAAAAAGAGAGGAGACCATTTGTTTGTTTTTTCCTGTAAATGTTGGAAAGTTCTTGGAAGAGTGTGTCTGTGTGTGTGTCTCACCACTGGTCTTGTTGAGGAAGATGGTGGCCACTAGGAGCTTCCAGGGGTCGTGAAACAAGGTCTCCTGCACAAGATGGAAGGGGGAGCGAGGTGGCGTCCACTTTCGGAAGGCTTTCCTCCTTGGGGGGCTGAGACCTGTGTGAGTGGACAAAAGAGCTTTTCATCATAAACACGACACTCAAAAAAAAAAAACTTTTCTAAAAACAACAAGTTCTGTTAAGTTGTAAAGAACTATGAAATGATTACCTTCTCTCATTGACTTTCTACTAAAGTAAGGACTGGTCTTCCGTTTGTCTCCTATAAGTTCTGGACAGAACAAAAACAACAGGCACCTTGGACATCAGTGCTACAATTGAGGTTGATTTAATAGGTCATCCTAATCAATGCACATTATTTATCCTAACTCAGTACAATGAACAGTGGAGAGCGCAACTGGAGGAGAATCATACATACTCTGGGAACTTTTCAGGGGTGAACAACAAACTCCAGAATTCTGAGGAGACGATGGCAGCCGTTCTTCCTCCCCCTCTTCCTCAGTCTCCCCCACACCATTTCCCTCCCCCACTTCCTCCCCCTCAGGCTTCCCCATGCTCTTAGAATCAGACTGCCCCCTAATGGGTGGGATGAGTAAGAGTGAAACAGGATGCTGCTCTATGGGGCCTACAGTATCTTGTAATTCAGTGGGCGGCGCCAGCCTGAGTAGCTTCTCTCTGAGCAGCCCTGGCCTCCTATGGGGGCTCTTCTCTAGTATAACATCATCAGCCAACACTGCCGTGACCTCCAGGCGCCTCTGTTTGTTGTTGTCATCGTCATCGTCATCATCATCATCATCATCATCATCCCTTTTTACTGGGGCTTGTATGTCTCCCTCTTTGATGTCCTCATTTGTGTTTGATGGGAGAACAGTTCCTGAGTTTTTGTCAGCTAACTTTCTGTGATGACCCATTGTAAAGAGAGGCTTGTCAGGCATTTGCTGAGTGGATATCACTCCTTTCTCTCTGGACCTGGTTCTCTCTTTATAGAATTTGGCAGAAGAGGCCCGTTTCAGATTATTTGGATGCAGGCCTGATATTCTGCTGTCGTTGTGCATTTTCTCTCCTGTGTCCTGCCTGTCATCCTTGACACTGGTTTCTGAGATGTGACGTGTGTGTTTCTGGTGAGACATCAACTGACTCTCCTGGCTGGGTAGTGGGGTGACTGCTAAACTGCCACGTCTGGCTGTGGTGAAATCAAAGTCATCTATCTGTAGATCCCCTGCTCCATCTTTAAGGAGGAACGCTTGAAGAGACGCTCTGGACCGGAACATCTGTCCCTGGGGACTACAGAGATCGAAATGTAAAAATTGTAGTCCTTTTAGCAGACACTGTTACCCAGAGGGACTGAAAGAAGCAATTATGTTTAAGTGCCTAGATCAATGGCGCAACGACAGATTTGTTTCACTAGGATGGCTCGGGAATTGAAACAACACTGACAACTACGCTACCTGGAATTCTTCATCCTACAACATCACTCCATCTGCAGCGCACTAAGCATCCACGCCTGACAATTAGATATCCAAACATGAGGCATATTGTTGAATAAAAGTATTTGACCAAGTGAAATTAGTCAGAATTACCTTGTTATGTAGATGTCAATTTTGCCTGCAGTCTTCCCACTTTTCCTCTGCCTCACCATCCTCAGCCACCCCAGTGGGATGTTAGAAGGCTGGCATAACTCCTCGTCTTCCTTTCCAGTAAAACGACTCCTGGATTTAATGGGTTTCGTCTCTTTGTATATGTCTAAACCAGGGACCACCATAGTGTTTGTGGGAGAAACAGGATTTGGGTGTGAATCATTGACGGTTTTCTTTGGGTTTAGGTTAGTGGTTTGGAGCCTGCTCGCGACTGGGTTGTTGACTGGAGCACAGGTTGTTTCTACGGGCTCCATCTCGCAGTTTGTGGTGATAGTGACTGGCTCCGATAGGGTTTCATTAGCCTGAGATAAGGCTTCGATACTCCCATCTTCCGTCATGATCATGCTGAGGCCAACAGGGGCTGCCAAAAATAAATAGATGGTTATAGTCAGATCGGCCAATCTACATTAATAAATAATATATGATTATGTTTTGTAAATAACTACAGTAGCTGGATTACCTTCTGGATAGCAGATGTCCTTGTTTACATGCCTCATCGCGTGCTGTTTTGTTTGAATCGTCCAATGTTTAAGCACATTAGGCGAAGTTCAACTTCAATTAAGTAATGCCATTCATTCTGAATACATAAAATCAGCACTGGCTTGAATTGTATCTGCTTTGCATGGATGTTTGCAAACGAATTTCTAAAAGCTCAACTCCCGCGAAGAGCGCAGAAGACCAGACTGAACAGGAAACAGGACACTGCGTCTGCGCACATGCAGATCCTTTAAACACCACCATGAAAATATAGCAACTTGCACTACACCGAAATCTATACGTGAATCTGTTAAAATTGTAACACGGCAACATGAGAGCCGTTCCTACGTGGATAGATAAAGTACATGATCGCGACAAAGTTGAACAATGGTAAGACTGCTTCGTTTGCCTTTTCTTTTACTGATTTATCAAATGCTTGGATGCTGCTGAACGGTGTGGATAGCAACGGCGGTTACTATGTAAACTATCACATAGCCTAGGTTGTTAGCCACCTAGCTACTAGAGCTAGCTGGCTAAAATAGCTAACGTAACTTAGCCAATTCCAGCAAAAAAATTGATTTGTTTTTTTAGACGTTTATTCAGTATTAGTGTAAACAAAATGATTTGTTTAACTGACTGACAATAATGACTGGAAACTTTTGTAGCCCACGTTAGCTAGATTAATGTTTTTAAATTTTGCAGCAAAACACAGCTAGAAAACAGCATGCATAGCAGCTAGCAATTAATTTCGTTCCTACACCTAGCACTGTTGACATAGGTTTGCAGCATATTGTGATATCACTACATTCTCTCTTCAGTATCTACGATCTCGCCTTCAAACCAGATGGTAGCCAGCTTATTGTGGCAGCTGGGAATCGAGTTTTGGTGAGTTTGTTGTTGTTGTTGTTGTTGGTGGCCGTGGGGGTGATGATTTTGGTGATGATGATGATACTGACATGCCTGTAAACATTTGATTAAGTGTGGGAACCTAAGTTAAGCGGATTGATCCAAGAAGCGCTGCCTCTGCTCTTTCCAGGTGTATGACACATCAGATGGTACTCTCATTCAGCCTCTGAAAGGACATAAGGATACAGTATACTGTGTTGCTTATGCCAAAGATGGTGCGTACAGTATAGTCTGAACACACCAATGTGGAACTTCTCAATAAACAAACACAAATCCTTTACATCTTACACTACTTCTTTTTAGGGAAGCGGTTTGCATCAGGGTCTGCAGACAAAAGCATAATCATCTGGACATCTAAACTAGAGGGTATTTTGAAATACACGTAAGTGGACCATGATTGTTAATTTCTGATTTATTGGTTTCTAATTTGCTGAAGCCATATTGCAACAGCTGTTCTTCCTAGTCTTTGGCCCTTAAGGACAAATACATTATAGGCAAAAAATACATTACAATATATGTGCATTTAGGCATTGTATACATCCAAAACAGCAACTGGAAAGATTACCAATCAGGAATGACATATGCCTGACTAACAAAGAGTCATTTCTGTGTGTCTGTACTTGCATGGGTTATCTTTAGTGTGTTTGAGAGGAACTGTGAAGGTACAGTACCAGTCAAAAGTTTGGACACCTACTCATTCAAGGGCTTTATTTTTTACATTTTCCACATTGTATAATAATAGTGAAGACATCAATTGTGAGATAACACATTGTATCATGTAGTAACCAAAAAGTGTTAAACAAATCAAAATACATTTATATTATAGATTATTCAAAGCTAAAGCTTCTCTAAACTAGCTTCATAAGGAAGTCACCAACAGTTATTTTCCAACAATCCCGAAAGCATTCCTAAGTATGCTGAGTACCTTTTTGGCTGCTTTTCCTTCATAATAAGGTTCAACTCCTCCCAAACTATCATAATTGGGTGGAGGTTGGGTGTTTGTGGAGGCCAAGTCATCGGTCAAATTGCTTTTAACCAGACTGAAAGTGTGTTTTGGGCTGTTGTCATTGTGCTGTTGAAAAACAAATGATTATCCCAAAGAGCACAAGCCAGATGGGATGGCGAATTGCGGCAGATTCAAAAATCAAAAATGTTGACTTATCAGACCGAAGGACTGATTTCAATCTGTCCAATTTCCAGTGTTCTTGTTACTTGGTCCAAGCAAGTCTCTTATTGGTGCCCTTCAGTAGTGGTTTCTTTCAGCAATTCGACCATAAAGGAGTCACACAGTCTCCTCTTGATGTTGAGATGTCTGCTTCTTGAACTCTGTGAAGCTTTTATTTGTGTTGCAATCTTACTTAATGATTATTGAGGCTGGTAACTAATGAAGGTGTCCTCTGCAGCACAGGTAACTCTAGGTGTTCCTTTCCTGTGGCAGTTCACATGAGAATCAGTTTGATCATAACGCTTAATGTTTTTTGTGACCGCACATGGAGAAACATTCAAAGATCTTGACATTTTCTGTATTCACTGACCTTCATGTCTTAAAGTAATGATGGACTGTTGTTTCTATTTGCTTATTTGAGCTGTTCTTGCCATAATATGGACTAGTTTTCCTGAGCTTGCTTAATAATATGGACTTCTACTCCTGAGCCTACAATTCCTGACCTGTTCCTGAGCCTGCACTAGCAGGCTTAGGAATAGTTTCTTCCCATCTACTGTAACCCTGCATAACAGTGTGACCTAGAGAACTCTGTGAACTCTGTGACCCATTACTCACCATACCCCCATCACTCTCAGGGAGCTTGTTGCACTACTCCCTTGTACTACTCTGACACTGCCATGCAAAGCCTGATAATGGAAGTTTTCAGTTGTTAAAGATACATGTCTACCTCAGGAACCTTACCGCTGCTATCCCGGCATTTCAGTTGCTCCTTCATCTTGTACATTCAATCTGCCTCTTTGCACATTTAGAATTGCCATTGTGCTTGCATTCATTGTTACACATGTATGTCTATCTGTATCTTACTGCTGCTATCTCTGCATCCTGGGTGCACATTCTACCTTAATACATTACTCCTTCATTTGCCTTGTTTGCACATCTTCAATGCCATTTAGAAATTTGGCATTTGCATCTGAACAACTGTTATCCCACTTGTTAGATACACTTTACCTAATACTGTAAAATTTCTGCCCTCCTCTATTTGCCTAATTGCACATTTTAGCATTGCCATTTGTACTGCATTTGCCTCATTGCAAATCTACATGTACCATACATACTAAATATGTGTGAATATGGACCTCTATTTGCACTTCTGGTTGGATGCTAACTGCATTTCATTGTATTGTACTTGTATTGTATAATGACAATAAAAATGAATCGAATCCACTATAGTACAGATATAATCATGGTCTTCTGACCAACCCAACCTTGTCAAAACATAACCGATTAGCTCAAACACATTAATAAGGAAATAATTCCACAAATGAACTTTAAATAAACCACACCTGTAAATTGAAATGCATTCCATATGACTACCCCATGAAGCTGGTTGAGAGACTGCAAAGAGTGTGAAAAGCTGTCATCAAATCAAAGGGTGGTTACTTTGAAGAATCAATAATATGGAATGTATTTTGATCTGTTTAACACTTTTGGTTACTACATGATTCCATAGTTAGTTTATAGGTTGATGTCTTCACAATTCCTTTACATTGTAAAAAATAGAAAAAGTAAAGAAACACCCTTGGATGAGTAGGTGTGACCAAACCTTTGACTGATACTGTATATGTTGTTAATTATGGGTAATGTACCCCAGAGATCATGAATTGTTTTAGGTTTAGGTGTGGGGACTGCGTATGCCACTGAACTGAACTGGGATTTTTCTGAATGAGGCCAAAGCTTTCCACTCCTTAATTGTACATTGTTGGTGATTGACTGCTGAGTTGCTTTGGATTGTATTTGCTGATATGAGTTGAATCCTGTATGTCTGCTGCAACTGCCCTTCTGTGACAAAGCCTGTCAATTTATGTGTTCTGAGTTGCCAGTCTGTACACCACTGTTGGACTGTTGCCATTTTGTTCCTGTTTGTGGCCTGCTTGTTAGCTTGCATAATTTTTGACAGTCTTCTTTTACCTCTGTCATTAGTCCTTTTAGTTTGTGAAATACAGGTTGCTGACCATCAGTTGTAACATCTGGTCAAAAACTGTCAGTTTATCAGCAGCAGTGTCTGGGCGGCAAATAGAGTGAGCAGGCAGTGGCATTGTGTTCCCCATAGGGCTCTCCTGTCCCCCTGTTACTGCAATTTTGTTTTCCTGTTTTTCCTAAGACATAACGACTCCATCCAGTGTGTTGCCTACAATCCTGTCACCCACCAGCTGGCCTCGTGTTCCTCTGGGGACTTTGGTGAGCAGTTCCTAGGTGTTGTCATGTCCTTAAACCGTTCACAGGGAAGAAGTTACAGTGCCGTAGCACACACCATGTGCATAATGTTTCTTTTCCTGCAGGTCTTTGGTCCCCAGAGCAGAAATCTGTATCTAAGCACAAAGTCAGCAGCAAAATAACATGTTGTGGGTGAGTACTGAGCATGTGTTGTTGCCCTCATCCCTTTCTTGTTATTTTCCATTACCGTAAGTGTTGCCCTCATCACTTTCTTGTTATTTTCCGTTACTGTAAGTGTTGTACTCATCCCTTTCTTGTTATTTTCTGTTACCGTAAGTGGTGCCTTCATCCATTTCTTGTTATTTTCCTGCTCTTATACCTTTTGCCCTCATTATTTTCATTTTATTTTCCATTACCGTGAGTGTTGCACTCATCTTTTTGACCGCAGATGGACCAATGATGGTCAGTACCTGGCCCTCGGCATGATGAATGGGGTGGTGAGCATCCGAAATAAGAACGGAGAGGAGAAGGTGAAGATTGAGAGACCGGGAGGGTCCTCTTCTCCCATTTGGTCTATGGCATGGAACCCCTCCAAGTGAGTCACCCTCCTTCCACTTCATTTATCACATGAAGCAGTTTGCATGACACAGGTTTTTATGTGTTAAAGTGTCATTGCAGATAAACCAACTGTAATACATTTTTCAGAGCAAGGTTTCATGAATGTATCATAGTTATTTTCACTGCCACTTCAAATTGTGAAACGAGGGCGGTCGATAAAATGTAATGTATAAAGGCCTTTTTGCATTAGCAGTTCTTATTGAATGCTTTTACAGATTCCCGGCCTTAAACCTCAAATAGCAAGGAACAACAGCAGTTGATGAACACCACTTAGAAAAAGCTCCCTAAGAAACCTAGAGAGGAGCTAGACTTGGACAGGCAGGGTGGAGTGTCGCTTAAATTATTCCAACCTAGATGTTGTGAAATTCAGAGTAGGACGCTGACAGAATTCCAGGGTATGTTCTGCAGATGGCCTGCAGGTGTCAGTGTTTGACCATGT
Source organism: Esox niger (assembly GCA_016801105.1). Classification (NCBI taxonomy): domain Eukaryota; kingdom Metazoa; phylum Chordata; class Actinopteri; order Esociformes; family Esocidae; genus Esox; species Esox niger. Next base: position 37,380 of record JACXGJ010003599.1, read on the forward strand.
AAGCTCTGACAGGGACTGGTGGAAGTGGATGCCGTTCTGTGAGGGGGAAGATGACCAGGCGGTGGATGTGGACAGCAACTTGCCTGAGTTCCTGTGTCTGTTCACCGGTGCCACCTACAGCCAGGGCAGCAACAGCAGGGTAGAGAGCTTGGAGCCAGGCAGGCAGCTGGAAAGAGAGAGACAGGCAGGGAGAAGAGAGATGTTTGGAGGAGAAGAAAGGGAGTACATGCCTCAAGGAGCACTTTCCCATCCAGACCTGTGCAGCCAGCTTGGGTACACGGGGCAGAGAGGGAGGACCAGGGGACATCTAGGAAGGGAGCTAGCATTCAACTCAGGGATAGATTTCTGCCGGGGCTAGGTGGGGTGGCAGGTTGCCCTGTGCTCAGTCATTCAACTCAGGGATAGATTTCTGCCGGGGCTAGGCGGGGTGGCAGGTTGCCCTGTGCTCAGTCATTCAACTCGGGGATAGATTTCTGCCGGGGCTAGGCGGGGTGGCAGGTTGCCCTGTGCTCAGTCATTCAACTCAGGGATAGATTTCTGCCGGGGCTTGGCGGGGTGGCATGTTGCCCTGTGCTTAATCATTCTCCTCCTGAGAAAGGCAACCTAGTTACACCTGGGTCCCTGCTGTAAATGAGAATGTGTCCTTGGTCAACTCGCCTGGTGAAATAGAGGTAAAAAACATGAATTCTTATGTGTTTGGATTGACACCCAGCAATACAGGGGAGTTTTTCAGCAGCAGTTAGATTTAGTTATGCCTTAATTTGTGAATAAGAAATCTTTTGAAATGCAGGAGTTACTATTAGTTATAGAGGAGAGACAAACTGTTGTTGGTGTGTCTTTCTCAGGGAGGAGCACAATGACATCCTGGCTGTGGCTGATTGGGGTCAGAGGCTGTCCTTCTACCAGCTCAGTGGAAAACAGGTGTGTGTCTGCAGAAAGGCCATGAACCGTCTCTTCCAAAATGTGTGGATTCAAATTCATGTTTATGTTCATTTCTTCTTGTTCCAGCCCATCTGGTTGGTGTGAACATATTAGATAAACATTTCGAGTTTGTTTCCACAGCATGAATAGGATACCTAAAAAAAGCATTGTGAGTGAGGGGAAAAAAATGCGACGGGTGAAAGAGCTCGAAAATTGGCTTTATAGAAAGTGTTACAGAAACCGCTGGGATGATTGACAATCCAACGTGCACCACCTTGTGGCACAGTAATATACTCTGGGGTCGTTATATACAGATTAGGAGGCCGAGGTTATGACCGCCGGGGATGTGGCGGAGCTCCCAGGTGGGCACCGGGGATTGGTTAGAGTCACCTCAATGGCCTGGGTGTTATCACTCATCCACGTCGCTGTGGAAACGAATAGCCATTATTCAAATCTCACAAGTAGGCCACCGTCTTAATCATATTGTGGTGGTAACACTTCACTAGGACACTAAGGCCTGTATTTCCTATTGCAATAAGCCTGTCAGACGCTATTGAAACCATAACACGGCAATGGAAGTGATCTGGTTTAGCGTTTAATAATGCCCCCCCCCACGTATTACCGTCATATCCCCCCGGGTAATACTCTAATTACAGAAAATATGCAATGTTTCATTATCCTGCCAGGGACCTTCAGTCTCATGTTGTTACTGGGCTGTTTATCGGTTTAGGCAAACGTGCTGTTTTGATTACCGAGCTAGGAATAGTCTGCATTATAAAAAAAGCCAAGAGTTTATCCAAAAAGGGTTCTATTTCAGGGCAAAAGAATGGACTGTCAGGCGGTTCTTTTCCCGGGTGAAGAGAAACAGATGTACTGACTAGGGAACTGATATGATGTTGCAGAAATGGACTTGAAGTGCCAGCACAATTGAGCCTATTTAGGAAACAAGAGCGTGTGTAGTGTATGGGTTTGTCATGTCTTTGGTCAGGCGCTTCACGGCAAAGGACTGTAAAGCTTTGATTTGTCCAGTATGACGGGCGTCTGTGTCTGGAAACATCCGTGGTCCAGACACTCATATACGTAACAATTAAAGCAACGGCCCTGTTGTTTTAAATGCCGAGACCATATCTAAAAAAACGTCACATTCCCAATATGCTATACTGTACAACCTTGTGGCTTTAGAAATAAAAAAACTGCTATGAAAAATGGGGCATCATTAGAGATTTACACCCAGTCAGGAGATTTGCCCAGACAAACATTGCCCAGTTTAAGGTCAATAAATATGAAGTCAACTTCCTTGTTTTTTCAAAGTATTTTTCTCTGGGTCTTAGATTGGGAAAGACAGAACTCTGACCTATGACCCCTGCTGCGTAAGCTACTTCTCCAAGGGGGAGTATATCGTGATGGGCGGCTCAGACAAGCAGGCCTCTCTCTACACCAAAGATGGGGTGCGGCTCGGTACCATTGGGGAACAGAGTTCTTGGGTGTGGACCTGTCGCGTCAAACCTGAGTCCAACTATGTGGTGCGTTTCTTTTTAATGACATGTGTGTCTTTGTATATTTGAGCAAATGTGTGAGAGTGCACGAGAGCATGTGCACGTGTGGCGAACACTGTAATTTAAAACAGCACTGACTTGATGCCGAGAAGAATGAGAAGATGCGACTGACGCAAGCGTGAGAGACGCCCGATCGAGATCGACACTGTCATATCGAGTGTCATCATGGCGGGGGAAATTCACAGATGGGTTATTTTTAACCTGTGGGGGGAAAACATCTGCGAGCCGCCATGGAACACGTGAAAGTAAAACCACCGCAGGTTGTTCCATTATGTGAATACTAACGACTTGTGAGAAAGCGTCAGGTGTAACCTAGCTGACATCCCCACATTGCCTCTCCCACAACGGGAACGCCACGTCTTTTTGCCGTGGTGTTGATGGCAGCTGTGGCTTCGTTCTTCTCCTTCTCCTCTGTGTAGGTGTTGGGCTGCCAGGACGGGACCATAGCCTTCTTCCAGCTCATCTTCAGCACGGTGCACAGCCTCTACAAGGACCGCTACGCCTACAGAGACAGCATGACTGATGTCATCGTCCAGCACCTCATCACCGAGCAAAAAGGTGCGTTCACTCTTGTCGAGGCCTGCGTCATTGTGCTTCTGTGTTGGCAGATCACATGGAAGCCAAAAGGTGTGAGAATTCGTACCCAGAATTGTAATGTAATCATGCTGCTGGTGGTAGACAACATAGAGGCACAAAATACAAGAATTATCTATTTTAATTGTAACATTTTACATTAGTGAGGATCAAGTGCAGAGAGCTTGTGAAGAAGATAGCAATCTACAGGAACCGCCTGGCCATCCAGCTGCCTGAGAAGATCCTCATCTACGAGCTGTACTCCGACGACTCGTCTGACATGCACTATCGCATCAAGGAGAAGATCTGTAGGAAGTTTGAGTGCAACCTGCTGGTGGTCTGCTCGCAGCACATTATCCTCTGTCAGGTGAGACCCCCAGACGCCCTAGTCCTCTAATACCCCCAGATGCCCTAGTCCTATAATACCCCCAGACGCCCTAGTCCTCTAATACCCCCAGGCGCCCTAGTCCTCTAATACCCCCAGGCGCCCTAGTCCTCTAATACCCCCAGACGCCCTAGTCCTCTAATACCCCCAGACGCCCTAGTCTTCTAATACCCCCAGACGCCCTAGTCTTCTAATACCCCCAGACGCCCTAGTCCTCTAATACCCCCAGACGCCCTTGTCCTCTAATACCCCCGAGACGCCCTAGTCCCTTAGCAAGAAAGATTATTTATATTGCACAATTCATTTATAGAAGCAAATGTTGGAGGATTTGTCAATAACCTGACCAAACTTTTGAGTCATTTATCAGATGTTTTTATCAGATGTGATTTACAGTGCCCATTATTATTGACACCCATGGTAAATATTATCACAAAAGGATGTGGATTTTTTATGCTATTTACCAGCTGGATATTACACTCGAAATATCATATCAATCTTACCTTTAATTGATTGAAAATAGTTCAAAAAAGAAATGTGTGATCAAAATGTTTTTTTATTCCAAAGCATTCGTGCCATAATTATTGGCACACTCAAATATAGTGCTTAGTGCACCATCTCTTTGCCAAGACAACAGCTCTGAGTCATCTCCTATAATGTTTTGTGAGGTGGGAGAACACATGATAAAGGATTTGAGACCATTCCATGCTATAGAACCTCCAGATTCTTTAGGGTCCTTGGTCCTTGATTGTGGTCTCAACACTTCAGCTCACCCCTCATCTTTTAATGGGATTCCGGTCAGGGGACCGCGATGGCCATTGAAACAGCTCGATTCTGTGGTTAGTGAAGCATTTTGTGCGTATTTGGATCGTTGTCCTGCTGGAAGATCTTAAAACAACCCCGTTTTAGCCCCCTTGCAAAAACTGACAGGTTTTTACCTAAAATCTCCTGATTCCTGATGGAGTTTGTGTTGACATGTATTCCAACATGGTTCTCAGGGTCTTTGGAAATAAAACAGTTTCACAACATCATAGATTCATCATCACTTCTGGTGTTTCTTGCCAAACAATTTCATTTTAGTGTCATCCCACCATTGAACCTGGTTGCAATCAAATATCGAATGAGGTTTGTGCTTTAGTGACAGCAGAGGCTTTCTCCTGCTGACCCTTCCAATTATTTAATGGCAGGGAGGTAGTGTCTCATAATAGTTATGTAGACTCTGTGACCCTGAAATGTAACCAACTGTTGCAACTTCCCCCCAAACTCTCCCAATGTAATACTTCTCACTGTGTGTGACACATGCATCCTCTTCCGGGCAGGTTCATAGCGGCCCCGGTTGTTTCCATGTTTTTAATGATTGCCCTAATGATGTGTATTTTCAGGCTTGTAGCTATGGTTAACCTTTATTTTTAAGTCTTATTTAATTTGTGTGTTCTCTGGCCTTTCCCATGTTGATGGATGACTAAGGGAGTTCAGCCTGTGTGTCACCCTGTATTTATACCCCAGTGAAACAGGATGTCATGACATGTCAGCGCAATCTTATTTTTGTAAACTTTAAGTAACTGCCCAGTGCAAATCTCCCATTTTTAAGTTAATATTCTGTTAACTCCAACTCCTACGGAACATTGTTAACTTGTCCTTTTGTGGAATAACGTAAATTGGAAAATAAAACCACACACCCAAAACCACACCTGAAGCGTTTTCTCACACAGGCTGTTTCGAAAGTGCTCAGGAGGATGATGTAATCCTCCTGAGGCATTTGAACCGGCAAGTCATCAGTCTAGAGGAGGATGAGAATGCAATCAACCATCTGCTCACAGAAATGTTCGTTTTCTTTCCTGACTGGTGTACACCCACATATTGAGGTACGCCCACTCCATTAGTACAAACATTCACCATGCTTAATAAAACTGATCTGGACGTAAACCTACATTACTCATGTTAAGTACAGGTCATATTTGATGGATATCTGGAAATAATGGGCAGTTGCTTTAACATAGCTGTATTAAAAACTTTAATTAATAAATGTTGTCTAGGGATTTGCTTTTGGCCTAAGGCCTTCCTCAACCATTCGGTGACATACATTTCCCTGAAGTGGCATACAAACACAAACTAATTAGCCAGTCTCAATCACATCGGTTCACTGCGCCGACGTCGGTTCACTGCCCCGACATCGGCTCATGGAAAATTAAATTATGTGAAGGATTTTGCAAAAACACGGCAGAGAGACGTTAGCATGCTGTTAACATGATAGAAACTCAGTGTGTTAGCGGTTAGCTCTGCATCACTTCTTTAGAAGACCCTGGGGAGAGGACTAGAAAGGGATGATCGGTCTCGGTGGTTGTCCAGTTGTTTCTGCCTGTCCTTTTGAAAGCCTCCAGTTGTATCTGTGTTCCTTCAGCCTCTGAGCATCTCCTCCTCCTGAGTCATCAGGCAGCTTAACAGACACAGGGAGATGTGAGAGGTCACCGCCACTGCATTGTGGGCCCTGGCTGGATGTCATTGGTGGTTTCCTCTGGTTTGTGTCTTTGGCGTTAGATTGGAGGGGAGCAGTGCAGAGTTAACTCTGAGTGTTTTGTTCCTCCCTAAATCTAAGTATGTGACAGAGGTACTTTATGTCTGTCACTAATGGCCCTGTTACAGCTGGTATGAATTCTGTCAAAGCTCTGACTGGCCTGCGGGTTGTCTGGGTCGGAATCTGATCAAATCAGACTTTATCTTCACAGAGAATGAAACATCTGGATTAAGATGATATATTCAGTGTGGCTGGTAACTGTCATAAGAGTAGACCAAATGGTATTAATGAATTGCATTAGGGGTCTGACCATGCAGAAAATACACTAAATAGGTAGGTCTGTGTTGTGCTGCTGTTTTAAATGTGTAGTGTTCTCACTATCGTATCTGTTCTCCCCCTGCAGGAGAAGAGGCTGCAGTGTCTGTCTTTCACTAGCGTTAAGGAGAAGGAGTGGGTCATGGAGTCTCTAATTCGCTACATCAAAGTGATTGGGGGCCCGCCTGGCAGAGAGGGCCTTCTGGTGGGCCTTAAGAATGGAGCTGTGAGTGTCGCAGGCAGAAATCCACACAAAATAGCTAACCATTAGCTAGCTAACCTCTAAAACAATCTATTACTGTAGCTAGCTAACTGGTTAAACAAACTCTTAGATAACTTGCCTAACTTAACTGTTGTTATCCAGGTGCAATACCCTGAGGTTCAATTCTCTCAAACCTTTCGACTCAGTTGTTATTTATGTTCTACCCAGATCCTGAAGATCTTTGTGGACAATCCATTTGCCATCACTCTGCTGAAGCAGTCTACGTCTGTGCGCTGCCTGGATATGAGCACGTCTCGTAGTAAGCTGGCTGTGGTGGACGAGCACAACACCTGCCTGGTTTATGACATCAATACCAAGGAGCTGCTCTTCCAGGTCAGAGGGCAGGGGGTCAAGTGTTATTAGGGTTGAGGTCAATAGGGGACTTCACTTCCAAGTTCGAGGTCAAAGGTTCTGTTTGTAGGGTTAACTTTAGCACTCACCTCCCCTGTTGTCCCATTTTTCCCCATTTGTTTCTCCTTGTCCCCATATTACCTTCTGGAATCTCCCAAAACCCTGCATCCTAGGAGCCCAACGCTAACAGCGTAGCTTGGAACACGCAGTGCGAGGACATGCTGTGTTTCTCAGGCAGCGGCTACCTCAACATCAAGGCCAGCAACTTCCCGGTGCACCAGCAGAAGCTGCAGGGCTTCGTGGTCGGATACAACGGCTCCAAGATCTTCTGCCTGCACGTCTACTCCATGTCAGCCGTGGAGGTACCTCAGGTGGGTGAGAAGAAGAGTACTTGAGGAACTTCCCCATCCGCTGGTTAACTACAGTTTGCGTTTCAGAAACCAGTTTTTAGGATTGACCGATTTCCACCCCATTTGCCATCCGTTCTCCACAGTCCGCTCCCATGTACCAGTATCTGGAGAGACGTATGTTCAAGGAGGCCTATCAGATAGCCTGCCTGGGTGTGACTGACAGCGATTGGAGGGATCTGGCCACGGAAGCTCTGGAGGGACTCGACTTTGACACTGCTAAAAAGGTATTTGCCAATAATTTAGCCACTGTGCTTCTTTCCCGTGTGCTTGACCAGTGGGTATAGAATGACTTCAGGGTGTGTTGCAAGTGAATCATCTGGCTGCTGTTTCACTCCAGTTCATCCATGTGTCTCACCCTCTCTCAGGCCTTCATCCGAGTACGAGATTTGCGCTACCTGGAGCTCATCAACAGCATCGAGGTGCGGTACAACGCAAACAGTCCTCTGCAATGAAATAATGGATGGGTCAGAATTATAAGAGGCATTGAGATCTTTGAGAATTCGTGGCCATGGAAAATAGAACACACACGTTCATTCATAGTGTATGTACTGGCTCAACAGCGCTGCCGTTGAGATCATCAGAGTGAGACAGAGGACAGGAAACTATTTTGGATTGCACGCGTTGCCCTCATTTAGCATTTAATTAGCGGCCTCGTATTGTAATGGCCACGCGTGCACGCTCACGCAAGTTTTTGTTTTGCCTGTAAGGTCCCCGATGAGTATTCCCCTTTCAAAGTTGTATTTCCCTTAACTCTGCAGCATTTTTGGCCTCTACAAGCAATGTTCTCTTTAATTTGTCGGGTTACTGAGCAACTGTCTTGGCTCCTAAACAGAGAAAATGTAAAGCTGTGAGAATTCTGTGCAACTTCTGGCATAATTACAGTGAACCTTGAGGCTGTAGCCACTTAGTTTCAGACAGTAGCTAATAGGTTGTTGTAGCAATTTCAGCAATTTACCCTTATAAGAGTGCCCTACAAACAAACACTGGATCAAATGATTATGCATTTTTTCTGTTTAAATTGGGCAACTAGCTATGTAGAAATGTGAATCACTTAACTTTCGCTCCTTTACTGAGCTTATTTAATTTAATCCGCAGATAGCTTATCTCTGTTGTCAGTCAGATTAATTGGCATCGATGGAATGGGCCCCCCAGTCAGACGGGCTGCATTCTTTTGTTGTATATGCTTTGCAAATAGGTTCTAGCTAAATCTGACAGCCAGATGAAAAGGTTTAAGGTTTATTTACTTTTCCCTCTAATTTCTGTTAATCACTCTGACTAGTTTATGATCTTGAATACTGTATGTTGATTCAGGCCACTGAGGTACTAGTATGCTCCCAAATGTAGAAAACCTACAGATTCCGCCGGTACCTACAACAAAATCACAGACCTACAGTACCTTGCCTAGTTAGAGTCATTACTATGGTTTTTCCATTGAAAAGTATTCTGATACTGTGTTGATTAGATCCCTGACATTCATATTTTCTATAGTGCAAACTAATCAGGGCAAGCTCAGTCAAGTAAAACCTTAACACACAGTCACACTGGCGAACTCCCACAGGAGGAGGGAAGAAAGCGTTATTTAATGTGAATTGATCTCCTGGGAATATTTCAATCAGAGAATGGGAATTGGGAATAGAAACGTGTTGGTGTGTTTTGATGGACATTCTTTGTGATTAGATAAGACCTTCCTCCAGGGCTGTAGTTTGAAAGGGCTGTAGTCAGGCCTTGATAGTAATGGGTTCTTTCTGTGTGTTGAAAGTAGATGTGGAGACAATGGATCATTGCATTCCACCAACCGGCTTTTTGTTTGAGTGTCAGTATGTGTGTGTGTCTGTGTGTCTCTGTGTACTGTGACAAGTTCAAACCCGGGTGAAGCGGACTATACAGTGGTAGCTCATCCCTTTATTTGCGTGTGTGTGTGTGTGTCACACTGATTTCTTTGCAGGAGAGGAAAAAGAGGGGTGAGAACGACAATGAGCTGTTCCTAGCGGATGTCTATGCCTACCAGGGGAAATTCCACGAGGCCGCCAAGCTCTACAAGAGAACTGGCTTTGACTCCAGAGCACTCAGCATGTACACCGACCTGCGTATGTTTGAATATGCCAAGGTGAGTACGAGTGAAAGTCCCACACTCTCCTATCAAAGACCTGTATCCGTCCAGCTGGGCTGGAGGAGCAAAGGGTCTGCTGCGCCAGCCATTGTTGTGGATTTACATCTCTATGTTACACTGAGAAAAAAAATGGTACACTCACAGTTTACGTGGCTGGAATGCCAATGAGCGTGTTCAAGAATGCCTGAGAGTCGAAAGGTGTTGTGCGTGTGTGCGTGCGTGCGTTAATAGACACTGGATGGATGGATGAATGTGCCCGTCCACCCACAAACCAATGACTGCTGCCCACAGGCTCTGTAGATGTACAGACATATGTTTGAACACAAGAGCCCTGCGTGATTGAGTGAGCCGACAGAAGATTTCTCACAATGCACACGCAAACTACAGTTTGCCTCTTTTCCACATCCCTGAAACCTAAACCCTGACCCCAGTGGAGTTGAACCCTAACCCATAAGACTGAAATAGCCTTTGTCCTTATGGGTTTGATTCTCGCCTGTTCACTGCCCTTCAGGGGACGTTTGGTCCTCGCAAGTAATGTAAGCAAGGACACAGACACAGTGTTAGATGTGGGAAATTGATGGGAATTCTTTGATGAATGGGTCAATTGAAATTGAGGTATGTTTGAATTGGGCTTTGATCATGGATGTGTGTGTGCGTGGGTGTGCATGTGTGCGTGTGTGCATGTGTGCACGTTTGCGCGTGTGCGTGTGTGTGTTCACGGTACTGAATCAGATCACATGCCGGGCTCACCCCTCCCTTATGTGTTTGGGTTTGGTGTGCGTGTTTGTGTCTGGTATGTGTGTGTGTGGGTGTGTATGTGTGTGTGTCTGACGTGTGTGTTTAGTGGCTGCTGTATATTTACATGGCTATGTAGCCATCTGGTCCCAGGTTTGTTTTAGCGCTGGAGGACACCAGAGGGGAATCCTGTCCTGTTTGTGTGACTCACGTTGCTCCCCTACAGGCTCTGACCCGAGTGTCTGCCCTGCCCCCCTCCCTCCCTCCGTCCGTAGGAGTTTGTGGGCGCGACTGACCCAAAGAACTCTCGCATGCTGATGTCCAAGCAGGCCGACTGGGCTAAGAACAGCAAGGAGCCGCGGGCTGCCGCTGAAATGTACCTGTCGGCCGGAGAACATCTGAAAGCCATCGACATCATAGGGGAAAACGGCTGGGTCGACATGTGGGTGACCCGCGCACTCACACACGCATTGTGCCATAGGAGAAGGCCGAAAGATGAAGTGCTGTTCTATCAGAGCTACTGACCCAATGTCTGGTGCTGGTCACTATGGCCTGAACCATGGACATTAACATGGGCCCAACAGAACCATCGCAGATCTGGCCCAGTCAGACTTTCATAGAGTTTCATAGAGGCCCAGTCAGACTGAGTGTAGAGTGTGACAGAGTTAGGCCTCTTTATTCTGTGTGGTGTGATACAGAATTATGTGATTTGTTATAGGTTCTCTGCAATGCCTGACCCTGCGCACAAACACACACTCATCTCCCCCAATCTTGCCCCTCAACCAGGCTGATCGACATAGCCCGTAAGCTGGATAAGGCGGAGCGCGAGCCCCTGGCTAAGTGTGCGGCCTACTTCCAGAAGCTGAAACACCACGGCTTTGCCTCGGAGACTTACACCAAGATGGGAGACCTGCAGGCCCTGGTGCAGCTGCATGTGGAGGCACGACACTGGGATGAGGTGGGTCGGATGCGCCCACATTTCACCAACCGTTCCGGTGTTTTCGCTCTTATTAGGCCTGCCTCCCCTGGACCCAGGAAACGACGCAGTGCATTTACACAAACAAGACCAACGGAAATCATGTTCGGCAAATAACCAGAGCCATTTCCGGGCAAGGCTTGGATTTTCTCTGAATCCCTGCCTGCGTTTTAATAAATAACACTTCCAAAGCACTTAGTAAGAAAATTCTGTTTCTAATCAACCACTGCCACCAGAGTCGCTTATAGGACCGCCATGGGGAAAATTCTATATTTCCTACATCCCTGGAGTGTTTTATCCAGTTACGGGTGGTACTCGGAACAAACTGCTGAAACATGAGAGTACGCCAAGAAACAAGAACATTAAATCCCATTCACATTGTATGAATTTGGCATGGCCTCTGAGGTGCTTTCTCTCCCGTTCATGTGATCTGAAAAGAGAGGGGGAGAGCATGCTGGGTTGTTATGTTTTATGTCCTTCTCCGGGGGGAGGCAGATGTTGAGGGAGGACAGAGCGCAGTCTGCGGGGTTGTACGAATGGGCCACAGGGTCGCTATTCCCTGCACTCACACTTGTCCTGGTTCTGACCTGGGTTTGGCCTGCTCTGGCTCGGGCTGAGGGGTGGGGCAGAGGAAGGGTTTTAAATGACTACGACACACACACACACACACACACACACACACACACATGTGCGCGGTATGAGGACTGTGTACTTAACCAAGGTCCTGCTCTGGGACATTTAAGATAATCCATGGACCTGACGGGGGGGTTTGCCTCTGCAGGCATTATCAGAGCATGTTGCTCTAACAACGCGTCCAGCTGCACGCTAATCGACCGTGACATCAACTCTTTCTGAAATGCTAATATTGTGTAAGATTGGTCGATTTGGCTGAATCAAAGAGCATGTCTACATCCTTAAGCCTGCATTACTAATCGCTAACAATCGCCCAGTCATTATCCCTGGCAGATTGCCTAATGAAGAAACGCAATATTCCAAGTGTTTTAATCTGGTTATATGTGTGACGTGACAGACCTCTCTCTCTCCCAGGCCTTTTCTCTAGTGGAGAAACATGGCCAGTTTAAAGACGACGTCTACGTGCCGTACGCTCGATGGCTGGCAGAGAACGACCGCTTTGAAGAGGCACAGAAAGGTGAGGATGAGGAGGGAGTGAAAACAGGAATTATCATGGCAATGTATTACAGTAGGTCAGCATACAAGTACGCTTCTTTAAGAGGTGGTTCATTCATGGCGATGACCATGGGGAGGTATGAGCGTTAACAACGCTGCTCAAGGACCGATTGACTCGCTTTTGACCTGGCCGGTTTGGGGGTTCAATGCTCTAAGCCCTAGGCTACCTTCAGGCCCATATTTGTCATACATTGCCATGCCTTTTCTAACTAGTTTAAATAGATATCCCATGTTGTAAAACTAATATCTAGCAGACATCTCAGAATGTTCTGGAATCACAACAATAGGAAAGTAAAACAAGCTCTGTGGCGTGTCTGAATCGGTATCCCCCTCTGGGACTTTAAAGTTGATCCTATCTGACTATAGAGGACTTGAAGGGCATTTTGAGCAGAAAGGGTACATGTGGAAACCATATTGGGTTTTGGCCTGTGTTCTTCTACCCAGTGATTTTACACTACTTCCTCCGCAGCGCTCCCTGTTCACTGTAAAACTTGATCCTTGGCTCAAGACGGAGTCCTGACTGCTGACAGTATTGCTCCGTGCATGGTTTCAATCAGCCTTACAACAAGCGCTCCTAATGATGATTACCCTTGTGAGCTGACAAACTAAAATCACAGCGTGGATTTATAATTACGAACCCTGCTTGCGTATTTGTGTTCTGTTCGCGCATGTGAACGGATCCGATCCGTCCTGGGGAACATCCGTCCCAGCGCCTGGCTGTGAGCCGAACGGGCCTGTTTGTGTTGCACTCCGCCAGTGATCTGATGGTGTTTTGATTGGCTTCTCGTGGGTCATTGATGCAGCGCTGTCTAACGGGCCGCAGTGACTGCGGTGGTTCCGTTTCACTTGGCAGGGGGGGCAGACCAGCGACTGTAGCTCGTCAAAAACGCACGTGTAGCCGTAACTAAACTGCCTGGAGTTGTGAGACCAAGGCCCACGTTTATCATCGTTAGCGTGGTGTTCGAGCTAGTGTATGTTTGGGTCCTACCGCTCTTATCTAATAGCAGCTGACTTTGATTTTACCCACCAGGCTACGCTGATAAATGCTGGCCACTAATATGTCCTGACCCCCACTACGTCTTGCAGGAACGATAGGGTCATGGACTGGGCCGCCTCCCTGAAGCTGTCTTTAATTAGCCACAGATAGCAACATGAAGAGTAGGACGTATGTTTACTGGCTCTGCTCTGTGAGTGCCACGCTGTTTGACATTTGGGAGTAGGCTCGTTTTAGAAGCCGTCTGTTTGTGGTTACTGGTGAAGAATGAGGAAAACATTGTCTAGTATACATTAAGTACAAATTGCCCCAGGCACGTAGAGCGTGCGTGTGTGTGCGTGTGTTTGAGTGCGTGTGTGCATTTGATGCTGTTAAACTGGCAGCTGGAGACTCTTTCTAAGACTAATAGGAAATGTTTTGGCTCCATTAAGGCTGATTTATCAGACGTGTCAAAACATATCTCTGTCAGAAGAATACATGCAGTGTTAGGTTACGTCCACCTCCTCCATGGCTACTCTGAACTCTCCTCCGTCCGCAGCGTTCCACAAGGCAGGCCGACAGACCGAGGCTGTGAAGGTGTTGGAGCAGCTTACCCACAATGCTGTGGTTGAGTGCCGGTTTAATGACGCAGCGTATTATTACTGGATGCTGTCTATGCAGTGTCTGGACATCGCTAGGGGTAAGGGAGTTTACTTACAACAATGGATGTCTTACTGCTACCTCAACAGAAGCTGTACTGTCACTGAATCATTTGGTGTGTGGGTGTGTCCATATGTGAGACAGACAATGAAGAGAAGAAGGAGGAGATGCTGAAGAAGTTTAAGCGTTTCCAACACCTGGCAGAGCTCTACCATGTTTACCACTCTATACAGCGCTACACAGTAAGATGTTTACCACTCTATACTGCGCTACACAGTAAGATGTTGACCACTCTATACTGCGCTACACAGTAAGATGTTGACCACTCTATACTGCGCTACACAGTAAGATGTTTACCACTCTATACTGCGCTACACAGTAAGATGTTGACCACTCTATACTGCGCTACACAGTAAGATGTTGACCACTCTATACAGCGCTACACAGTAAGATGTTTACCACTCTATACAGACATTGGGCAAGGCTGAGATAGTTGATGGCCACTGCTTATTGCAGGGCCAGGAAGAAAGTGTGGAGGCAAAATTCCCTTTGGTACTTTAGTTGAAATGCTTCTGGAGTCCTTTCTAATTCATCAAGGTGCTGCTACATAACTAGGTTACATATACAGAGCAAAGCCATCAATGAGAGAACCTTCCATAACGTTCTGTCGACAGGCCCAATGAGCAGTGGTACAACTCATGGCCAACACCACAGAAGGGCACTATGAGCGCAGGCTACACAGTAAGATGTTTACCACTCTATACTGCGCTGCACCGTGAGATTTTTACCACTCTATACTGCGCTGCACCGTAAGATGTTTACCACTCTATACTGCGCTGCACCGTAAGATGTTTACCACTCTATACTGCGCTGCACCGTAAGATGTTTACCACTCTATACTGCGCTACACAGTAAGATGTTGACCACTCTATACTGCGCTACACAGTAAGATGTTTACCACTCTATACTGCGCTACACAGTAAGATGTTTACCACTCTATACTGCGCTACACAGTAAGATGTTTACCACTCTATACTGCGCTACACAGTAAGTTGTTTACCACTCTATACTGCGCTACACAGTAAGATGTTTACCACTCTATACTGCGCTAC